>SKCR01009381.1:0-71598 GCA_019454045.1 Zanthoxylum bungeanum
CTACGATGGAGATGCAAGTAATAGCCAAGAGATCACAGTGTTCCGTCAAAATTACAGACCATTTGGGGCAGTAGGTGTCAAATTACTAACCCGTCAGGAAGTTCAACGTGCGCATTAGTTTATATTGAGTAATTGTGATGAAGTGCAACGTATTTAATGTAAGTTTTTCTGGTGCATCATTACTGAATTTTTTCCATACATTAACCGTGATAATTTATTGTAGGTAACATCTAACAATGCAACAAATTGCTGGTGACCATAATGTTGATGAAACCCACAAAAAAGAATTTCCTAAATGGTTTGAGACAACTGTAAGTTATAATATTTTATATTTATTTTGATCCTAACATTAGACATTTCAGTTTGTTATATTAACACATATATTTCATTGTCAGATTATTAATCAAGTGGAAAATGGTCAATTGGACTCGCAATCCTCGTTGGTTTCTTTGGCTTATGGGCCTCAAATGCAGGCGTATGAGTACAGTGGATGTATTGTCAACGGAGTTAGATTTCATACCGAACAGCGAGATGTTAATCATGTGACTCAAAATTCTGGAATTGTAGTCCAAGGAGAACACGGCTCAGATGTAATTGACTTCTACGGCATATTGCAATCGGTCATTGAGTTCATATATCGACCCAGACGACATACTGTGCTATTCCAATGTAAGTGGTTTGACACTAATGCCAGAAAGAGGAGAATTCAAGTTAGTAATCATCTCACGTCAATTAATGTTCAACGTTGTTGGTACAAGAATGATCCATACATTTTTTGTACGCAAGCACGTTCAGTGATATATATACCTGATCCTAAGTTATGAACTGGATGGATGGTGGTAGAAAAGTTACAACATAGGGCCATTTGAGACACGCAAGAGAAAGATAGAGTTGACATATCAAATGAAACACAAGAAGTCTCGGGCAATTTTGAAGTTCCTGAACAGATATTTGTTGGACCAACTGTCAACGTTCCTGAAAATATCACATTAACTTGAGCTAGTACAGACGTTGAGCTAATTCCTCATTCTGAAGTGAGCGTGAAGTAGCAAGTGAAGAACAATTTGACACTGAAGATGACTTCGATTCCAGTCACGAATCCTCAAATACGACGATAATAGTGATTAATTATGAAGTTACAGTATTTTGTAATGGATGAATAATTATATGGATTAATGTATGGTTGTTGATTTTAATTACGCTTTAGATATGATTGAAATATTAACGTAATGATTAATAGTATAACTATGATATATTTGTTTTCAATTATTATTTTTAATGATACACATTTAGCGTCGAAATATAATTTTCGACGCTAAATTAACGGCATTTAACGTCGAATAATTTCGACGCCAAATGTCTTACATTTGGCATCGAATTATTCGACGCTATATATCTTAAATTTCCCGGAAAAATAACCCTAAATTTTAATAAACCGCCAATTTTTTAGCGTCTAAATTTTTGACGCTAAAATGAATTTATTTCGACGCTAAAGGTGATATTAGCGTCGAACGTTTTATTCGACGCTAAATATGAAAAATTAAATTCCCGGAAAAATAACCCTAAATTTTAATTGACCGCCTAATTATTAGCGTCGAAAAATTCGACGCTAAAAGACTGTAAATTCGACGCTAAATGTCGTTCAAATCCCTAAAACCAGAGACCTCTTCTCTTCTGCTCAAACGACCCAAATTCGCCCAACCTTACATTTCTCCTGCAATTCTCGGCTTATACACATTGCAAGCAACAAATTTAAGGTGAGTCTCACTTTTTGATTTTTATTTGATGCTTGATGATGATGAATGTTGATGATGATGAATGATGATGATTGTTGATGATTATTGTTGATGATGATTGTTAAAGGAGTGGAATCATTGATGATGATGATGATGCTTGTTGATGATGCTTGTTGATGATGATTGTTGTTGATGATTGTTGATGATTGTTGATGATTTTGTGAGTGATGATTTTGATGATTATTGTTGATGCTTGATGATGATTTTATCGAAATTAGAGGGACGAATATGATAATGAATGAAGGATGATGATCGAGAATTAAAGGGACGGGGACTAGCAGAATTCTGGAATTCGAAAGTTCATATATTATAGTATGTTTTGGAATGTTTGTATGTGTTTTGGAATTCGAAACTTACGAAAGTGAGCATTCGATGTGATAAGCGCTTTTGTTAAGTTGTATTGACTTGTATGGATATGTATGTATATGTATAAGAACTTTGGAATTTGATGACGCTAATGCGACGGGTTTTGCAGATGGCACCGGGCAATCGCAAACGGGCTACCGCGACTCCATCTACATCAGCAAGGGCAACTGGCCCTGGTGATTTCTCTGCTAGCACAGGTGAGTCCAGTACAGTGAAGGGTCGAGGACGCACCCGTGGCCTAGGGTTGGCTAAGTACGTTAAGGCTCACGGCCGTATTCGGATAGAGATATCAGATGATGGACACACTCAAGTCGGACAACATAATTCAGCGTTTTAATACAGCCATAGGAGCTACAGCTCGATATGAAGCTCCCCAAAACTACGTATCTTGGAGAAAGATACCGTGGGAGACAAAAATGAACCAGCTATTCCCTTCGCTACTTGTAAGTTTTCGATATTGTTTGTTATTTAACATTTTTATTTGATACTTATTTTTACTCGAATTTTCATGTAGGAATGGTTCGACTTCGATCTGACCCAAGTGAATGTCCAACAATATATTGACTACCACATGGGGAAAAGTTATAAAGATTATAGAACAAAAGTCCTGAAACCAATATTCGACGAACATGGACCTTCAAATGCTCCACAACACAAGCCTGATTTTATAGAGGAACAAGATTGGACATTCTTATGTGAGCTTTGGTCTAGCAAAAAACACGAGGTAAATTTTGAAATAAACGGAAATTTATAATTGTCTTTGTTTTCGGTACTTACAGTGTTGGTGAATACAGGATAAATGTCACGCAAATGCGGAAAATCGAAGTCACTTGCGTTTTAACCACCGTGCAGGTTCGAAGCCATTTATCCAACATCGTGCCGAACATTCTGAGGTAAATATATCCTAACGTAAAATTTAACAGTTAATTGTTTTTACTATCTGGAATAATATTGGATTTATTTTATGTTTATAACAGAGTAACACAGGTGAGGTGCAATCATTTCCAGATTTTTTCCGTGTGCCGCATTACAATTACAAGAATAAATGGATAAATGAAGAAGCCCAATGCTGCTATGTAGTTTCAGTTTTTAAAATAAAATAATTAATATTATATATGTTAAATTTTTTTCTCAAATTCTAATATTAACTTATTTTTTGAAACAGAACGAAATGCTGGAACTCCAACATCAAACTCAGGAGACAGGGACCGACCCCATACCAGATGAGCAGCTGTCGCAATTGGTTTTCAAGAATCAGAGAGCTTACAACGTTGGTCTTGGCACTCGTAAGAAGCCAACGTCATCTGCATGCAATAGTGGTAATTCGGACAATGTATCTCTTCGAGACGAGTTAGCCAGCACCCGAGACGAGCTGCAACAGACTAATGAGAAGCTACAACAGGTCACGGTGGACCACGAGAAGAAGATGGAGCAGTTGGAACAGCAACTGCTGGCTTTCCGTCAGATGTTCGAGGCCTCAATGAGTCATGGTGCATCGGGCTCGAGCGTCCCTCCATCACAGTAGCAATTAATTATATTGGGTTTTGTATAAACATTTTGAACAAATAAATTTAATATAATATTTCTTTTTTCTAAAACAAATTTCAATATAATATTTCGTCATTAATTACATTTTTTTCAATAAAATAAATATTTTAGACAAAAAAATAAGTAAATTACTAATTTTTAAAAAAATAAAATTCAAACTTTTAGCGTCGAAACGTTTCGACGCTAATAGTAACAAAAATGGTCGCTGTAAGCTTACATATAATACTTTTTAATATACTTTAGCGTCGACACCTTTCGACGCTATAAAGTTTGAATTTTTGCGTCGATATATTTCGTCGCCAAATATACAATATAGCGTCGAACAATTTACTTTAGCGTCGAAATAAATTGGACGCAGATTACTGTTTTTTAGCGTCGCAGTTATTATTTCGACGCTAAAAGTGGTTTTCGTCGACATTTTATCGTCCATGTTTGCGTCTAATTTTTTCGACGCTAAATATAATTTGCGTCGAAAGCTTAACTTATGGCGTCGAAACAATTCGACGCTAAATGGTCTAATTCTTGTAGTGTATATATAATTAATTAATGGAGTATTTCAAATCTAATGTATAGATATTGATACAAAAAATTTCCTGCTAAGAAACTGCAAATATACTTGAAAAAATAAAAATATTTTTGGCTTCAACAAAAAGATATCCATATTGGCGAGTTATTATGTATCTCGCAAGTTCAAAAATGTGGTATAAACTCTAAGAAAATCATTGTCCCAAACTTCAAATATTTTAATCCATCTTCAATCTTTAGTGTAAAATATCAAATTTTTTTTATTTTTTATTTATTTTTTTGGTAATCCATATAATTATTACTATGTGGAGGCATATTTGGTGGTAAAATAACAAATCGAATTGGTGCTGAATAACAAACTAATCGAACAAAATATGTCAAATTCAAATTCGATTCGTTTATTAACGAATCTTAATATTATGATTCAGATTCGATTCGTTTAAATTAGGTTAGGTGTTTTATACAGTTATTTTTCACTACTAAAAATAACCTTCCTAACTAACATTCAGTAATATCCCGAAATTTTCGGGAAATTTCTGGAAGGTTCTCGGATCGAAGTTTGGGACTCAGAATGAAATAATATTGGAGAATAAGAATTTGGGTGTTGAAAGATATATCAGAATATATTGAAGTGGTGTTTTGTAGTTTTGGAAATCGCATAATACAAATGACCGATTATGCGTATTTTGGATATTTTTATATGACAGATTTTTGTTATTTCGGCTATAAAATTAGCAAAAAAAACTCTTATTGAGCTTATTTCTTATTACTTGGAAAGGTTATTCGAAGATGAATAACTTTTGTGTTGAACATTTTTCAAAATATGCAAAAAATGACCTCAAATATGAATTTCTGAATGGGTCCAGTATTATGGATCTATTTACAATTTCTCGGGGCTGTTTTGCAATTTTCAAATTTTTATAAAAATACCCAAAGTTTTCAAAAATTGTAAAATATTGAAAACTACTCACTCATCACCCGACCCCATCTTGGACGGAAAAAGAGGTGGCCAAGGCTTGCCATCCGGTACCGTCGGTCGGTGCGATGATACCAGCCAGTGTATCCAGCAACCGTTTGTCGATTGGTGGCCGAAGGCAACCCAAAGATCGCAGAAAATGAAAGTGAAAGGAGGAAAAATGTGTACCACCTATGTATCTTGGTTTCGACTCATCGCATTGATTCATGGTGCAATCCACCCACCAAATCGAAGCTCGTGGACATACGGCGAGGTTGTGGTCATGGTATTTCAAAACGACGCTCAATTTCATGCAAAATGAGGAATAAATGCATAGTGAACAATAATACTCATTCGCACAGTTGCTCCAATTCAAATTCTGTTGATTCCTACACTTCGTGACAGCATAAGGAGTCCGTTGGTACCCTCAAAATTTTGGTAAGACATCCCGATAAAAATTCATTAATTTCAAATAAAGCATATAATATTTTTCGGATGCTTCAGATAGATTCGTAGAGGTATGTATTGATGTGTATTGAGTTAATTGAACTAGAATATACTGAATATGTATAGTTGGTAGAATCTGAGTGAAATTGGAAAGAAATAGATCGATCCAGTGGGTTATACGAGTTTTCGGTAAAAACCGATTTCGCGTATGTCGATGTATTGATGAACATAATGATAGATCAGAGTTATTTATGATGATATGATCATGTTTAGATGGTTTCAGAATGTTTCAGAAGTTTTAGTATCCTTCCGTAGTGTTTTTAGAAACGTTTTCGTAAGATTTTCTAAAAACATGTAATTCAAGGATTTTAATCAACAGGTTATCTTAGAATGATATATTATGATGTATTAAGAGTATTAGAATAGTTTCAAAAGAAACAGGAAGGATCTGAACGGTTCTACTGTTATTGTTTATAATGGGAAAAGATATTATACCAACAAAGTTTGTCCAAATAGATAGTTAAATCCTCAATATTTTAAAGATAAACATACTAATATTTTTCCTTAGTTAATTTTGTGGGATTATGTATGTATAAATCTAATAATAGCATCCTCAATTTACCAAATTTTAGGATTTCATTAGAATACAAAAAATATAGATTTCAATATATTAAAAGATAATTATTGTTGACGGCTGATTTTGGTCTCAGGGGCAATAAGGGTTTTTTACTCCCGAGACAATCCTCCTCCAACTGTGAATTTGTTTTGTTTACGGAAACCAAAAGCAAATTTGGCAAAAGATAAGTAAATTCACCAATCAACAAAGAGATTTAACGTGGTTCGGCGGATCAGATCCAACCTACATCCACGGGCACAGAACGGAAGATGTTTTACCGAAATATGTTCTCTGATCTGTTTTGTGTTTACAAGTCTAATTCTCTCTTGTTATCTTCTCAACTATACCTTACAAGCACGTTTTCCCCTCCTATTTATAATAGCAAAGAAACAGTTTTCATTTTCCCATAAGAATTCTTAGTCGAAACTACATTCTATTTCTTTATCCTATTAGGACACTGACTTATCAATTTCTCCCCATGAAGGTAGGATAACTTATCTTCTTATCCGTAAAAATAGGATGTCTTATCTTCTGGAGCATATCTCGCCATATTCTCGGTCTTCATGAGGTCGGTCACAATGGTCATTTGAACTGAGAATGCTGCTATCGATCTGATAACGCCCGACCATCCGGTCTGGAGTGGTCGGTTACCGATCATAAAGTGCTCGGTCCCTTACTGTTGGCTTTTAGTGGTCGGGTCGGCATTAATGATCTTGACCAAGAAGGGAGTTACCCTTTTACCACTGTCGTGCTGCTTAAATACCATAGTGCTTGAAAATATCATCAACATATGTCCCATATATCCACGGGCACAGAACGGAAGATGTTTTATTACCGAAATATGTTTCTCTGATCTGTTTTGTGTTACAAATATCATTACTTTGAAATCAATATTTTTTTTATATATATCTTTTAGTGAGATTATTAAATTGAGAATATCTTTATTAAAACTTACAAATATATATATCTCTGTGTGTGTTCAATTTTTGGTAGGACGTTCTCATTTATTAAAATGCCAATGGCTGTTTAAACAATAAAAAATTTGGACTCCAATTTTATAAAAGACAAAAATAAAAAAATATGAACTCCAATATACTAACAGGAAAAAAAAAATATATAATTAGAGTACATGTTTTTTTAATCTTTTATATAACTTGGTGATATATATATATATATATAGCCTATGCCTACAATACGGTGTTACAGAATTTATTGCATAATCTATAATTGTTATTTTGAGGAAAATTTAAGGATTCTGTTCTTTGATTTTTTTTGGTACTCTACAATTATCATTTTCATTTTCAGATAGATTCTATAATGAAAGGATTCTGTATCAGATATTTGATTATAATGAAAGGATATGAGTCTCCATTAAGCCACATAAATATAGGTCTTTAAATACATTATCTCTCTTAATCCTAACCATTCGTATAATATATATATATATATATATATATATAATATATATATATATATATATATATATATATATATATATTGAGAGAGGTATATATTTTGATATGATAGGCAGATTTTGAATTTCTTGGTCCATTTTAGTGGGAATTGGTGACAACTGTGTGCAGTTTTTCCATCAAATATCTAAAATTTTCAATTATTCAAATGAAACTGATACATGTGTTTCTTCCTTTCATTGTGTATTATACACACACAAAAAAATGATATTGCCTGTTTGTCAAATTTAAGAAATTATTAAGTTAATATTATTGACTGGAGTAGTTTATTTTCTTGTCTATTAATCACTCACTCAATTTTAACAATCAAGAACCAAAATTTGTCTTGAGCCCTGTGTTTTCTTTTCTTATTAAATAGAATATATCAGGTCAACCACCGTACCAAAAAATATTATTATTATTATTATTATTATTATTATTATTATTATTTTGTTTTTTTAACAATAAACAATGTCGCTTTCATTTGTGGTCGCCATCTTCTATTTGGCGTTTTACAAAAATTTCAAACCCGAACAATATATAGCACATAATTAGTTGTTATTACTGTTTTTTCTTTATAAAAAATATTATATGTGAAGGGCATAATAAAAGCTGATAAAGGTTTATGAAAATTACTTGATATTTATTTTTAAGCCTTCAATAAGGATGGTCAGGGTTAGGAACTCAATGTTGTTTTAAAATGAAGAAGATATTTTTACTATATTTTATGACTTATTTCGAAATATATATATAGATATATATATAGTATATGTATATGTATATGTATATGTATATGTATATGTATATGATGATTATGGTTCTGTTTGGTGGAACGTTTCGCTAGCGTCAAAGTTAGCATTAAAATACTCCACCAAACACGTTTAAAATCATTATCTCGTAACATTAGATTATTTTTTGATGCTACCTTATATTCTAATGTTTATTCCATAATTTATAAGCTAATTTATACTCTTCGTACAATATTCTATACCAAACGTATCCTATATATGAACTCTATTCTAAATTTTTACAGCTGTTTTTAGAAAACAAACTAAATATAAAAAATATTCAGTTGTTATTGATCATATCTTTATCATATTTATTTATTTATTGAAATCTTGCTTGATCAAAATTACCATTTCATGTGCCAAAATTTATGAGCCACTTTAAGTATTTTAAAAAACAATTACAGACTTGATTAATTATCTGATAAGGTGGTGGTGATATCATTAGAGTCAGTGTTTCGTTAGCTGACCTAACTTAATTCAATTAAATTTTGGGCTGCTTTGTCTTTTGCATGGATTTGTCATTTTCAATTAAGGGTTTTAATCTCCATTGATCAAGTGCATTTGACGTAATTTATTTATATTAATTAATATATATGGCCCACTTTTGAAAACTTTATTTTGCTTTCTTTATGCTGTAGCTGTGAAGACGTGTGTTAGTTGTGCTTGCTTGTTTTTTGGTCCTTACAGCTTTTGCTCTTCCTATAAAAATGGTCATCTCTTGAGTTTATTCAAACTCATCGGCTCAAGAGCAGAGAACCCGAAAAAAAAAAAATTCTGGGTATATTAAAACTGCTTGTGTTGAGACATAATATTACAAGAGTTTGCTTATATATCCAAGGAGCTAAAACATTTTTGAGCTTATAATTGGTGAGTATTTTTTTTTTTTTTTTTGGTAGTAATTGGTTTTGTGTATTTTTGAATATATACTTGTTCAAAATGGTGTGTGATCATTTAAGAGATGGATATTTTAATATTTTATAAGGGCATTGAACATGTAGATAGTAATTTATGTTTGCATATTTACAGTAGTTTTGTTGATTTTAATTTTGTATTTAAAACTGATCAATGCACAATGCTGTAGTGAAATGAAAATGAACATAGATGTGTGTATTGATTTGATTTGAATTGAACTTTTGGAAGTGGTAGGTTGTTTACTGAGATCTTAGATCTGGTGTAACGAAATGATATCATAATACAAATGATTTTGTTATGCCACAGTGTTCTTGATATGCGTTAACAGAATTGAACTGTCTCCTGTTTACAAACCTGAGATGTATAATTGAACTTTAGTGGTCCTGCCTGCCTGTTTTTCCTTGAAGCAAATCAAATAATAGAAAAGGAAAATTTCTCAGTCGATTGAATCTGTAAGCATGTATCAGTTAATGCTTAGTTGTATTTATGCAGTTTAATATCTACTATATTAGCATATAAAGAGAGTTTTATGTATGTAACTAGCTGTTATGTCCCTCAGGAGTTTCGTTATGGTAATGGAGATCAGCAAAAACATTGATTCTGCACAACAGAATTCCCCTGAAGAACTTCCATCACTCATCAATTTATAGATTCAAATGAATTAGAGGGCTTTGATAGCGTTCAAGGCCCTAGAAACTTGAATAATAATGGTAAAGAATGTGCTTCTGAGCATTTGTGTCCACTGGAAATTGTGAGTATATTTTTTCATTTGCTGTGCCTTCTGGAAAAGAAACTCTATTCTTGTTACAGAAGTAATGTATTCTGCTGCATCTGTGACAGGCAACCGAAACTGCTGATGGTCAACAGCTGAGTGAAGAACCTCAACGCGGCCACCATAAGAGGGTCCATTCTATAAGCATGCCATCTTCTCCTAGAGAAGTTGATATGCAGAACCCGAAAAGAGTTCTTTTTGATCTCAAGGGGGTTCCAGATTCTTCTGATGCTCCTGGGGCTGCTGGTAAACTTCCAACATATGCGAAAAAGAGTCATTCTCAGCCAATGCCTAAAGGGTTTGTATTTGGGGAGGCAGTTAACCAACCAACCTTTAATCACCATCCAAACATAGCCAGATTTAAGGATAGAAGATATGATTCTTTCAAAACATTTTCCGGGAGACTTGAGAGGCAGCTATCAAATCTCCGTGGAAGGCCAAAGGAAACTGGACCAGAAAATAACACCAGTATGAAGAAAGAAGAAAAGAAAGCAGAAAGGGAAACTAATTTACCTGTGGACCGATACTTTGACGCACTGCAAGGGCCTGAATTGGACACTCTTAGGGTATGTGTTTTTATGCCCTTAATACTTTACTGGAATTTCAGTTCGTATTATAGCTGTTCTTAACAAATTTTGTTGGTTTACAACTGATCAGTTAATAACAATTTTTACAGCCTTCAGAGGAGATGGTACTTCCAGGGGACAAGACTTGGCCATTTCTTCTCCGATTTCCCATCTCTTCATTCGGTATCTGTCTTGGTGTTAGCAGCCAAGCGATTTTGTGGAAAACCATAGCCACATCTTCTTCAACAAAGTTTCTCCACATAATCCCAGAAATAAATACTGTCCTGTGGTTCATTTCTGTTCTTCTTGTTATCAGTATTGCTTCGATCTACCTTATGAAAGTAGTCCTCTACTTTGAAGCTGTTCGACGTGAGTATTATCACCCAATTCGAGTCAATTTCTTCTTTGCCCCTTGGGTAGCATTACTGTTTTTGGCTCTTGGAGTGCCGCCTTCGATTCATGAAAAGTTGCCTGAATGGCTTTGGTATGTTCTCATGACTCCAATATTCTGTTTCGAGCTTAAGCTCTATGGACAATGGATGTCTGGAGGTCAAAGGAGGCTTTCAAAAGTGGCAAATCCCTCTAACCATCTAGCAGTTGTTGGGAATTTTGTTGGAGCATTGCTGGGTGCTGCAATGGGGTTAAAAGAAGGGCCCATATTCTTCTTTGCTATTGGCTTGGCTCACTACACAGTCCTCTTTGTAACTCTCTACCAGAGACTTCCGACAAATGAAACACTCCCAAAGGAACTTCATCCTGTGTTCTTCTTGTTTGTTGCCGCACCCAGTGTTGCTTCAATGGCATGGGCAAGGATGCAAGGCTCTTTTGATTATGGATCGCGGATTGCCTTCTTCATTGCTTTGTTCCTTTATTTCTCACTGGTTAGTCTCCTGTCATTTAGATACATTAAAGCATTTATCTTTATTTCCTTCAAACAGGAATAATATCTGACATTTGCTGCCCTTTTCTTTTATTTTGTGATTCTGCAGGCAGTTCGAATTAACTTTTTTCGAGGATTCAGGTAAGATGACATGAATATTGCCTTTATATTTTCTATTCTTTCATTACTTGTGGTTCAGCCATTTGATGTTTATTATTTTCTTGAACTTTGCAGGTTCTCATTGGCTTGGTGGGCATACACTTTTCCGATGACTGGTGCTGCCATTGCTACCATTAGATACTCGAATGAAGTCACCACTGTAGTAACCCAAGCTCTTGCTGTAATACTGTCTTTGGTTTCCACACTAACAGTAACAGCTCTGCTTGTAACTACTATAATACACGTCTTCGTGTTACAGGACCTCTTCCCTAATGACATTGCTATTGCCATTAGTAAGAGAAGGCCTAAACATCCCAATCACTTGAAGTGGTTGCATCGCAGAAACGGAAGCTCAGATCATCAAAGAGATATTGAAAATTTCTTGAAATTTTCCTATTCAGAGGAAAAAGATCTAGAAGCTTGTGAAAATCCTTCCAGCAACGTCTGTAGGGAGAGCTTGGAGTCCAAGTAATCTCCAACGACATCAGGTTACGTTTAAATACTTGCCATTTTCTGAATCTTCATTATTCCAACATGTGAGGAACGTGTCTTTGAGGAGCATTCTGAGTTCCGGTGACCATGGTTAGAGATGATATGAAGATTTACGAGGCAAGGATGCAGTAGTGTATAAAAATATTATATGAGTTATAAAATATGTATCTTGATGACTGATGAGTTGTAAATCAGATGGTAATCTGTGGTTTCGCGAATAAAAACTTTGTTCAACTTAAGCTTATTTGCTATTTAATCCTGAGAGTTTCTCAGCAACTAGCTGATTTATGTTATGTGATGCTAGCAATGTGGCTGTTAGAGATTGAGGTGAATATTTTTTATATTTTAGAGATTGAGGTGAATATTTTTTGTATTTTAATCTGAATGTAATTACAATGTAACAATTTTTATATAGGCAATACAGAAAACTAAAATAGGAAAGGAAAATCTAAATATGTATACAAATAATGGAAATCGTAAGTTGCCTAGAATATAGAATTATAATAGGAATATATATTATAGTTTCCGTTTGGACAGTATTCTTAACACCCCCAAACTCAAGCTGGTGGAAGAGAAGCAAGCTTGAGTTTGGAAACCAACTCGCGAAAGCGCCCTGGAAGCTGAGGTTTGGTAAACAGATCGGCAGGTTGCTCTGCAGAAGGAATGTCACAAAGTCGAACAATGCCTTGACTGATATGGTGACAAATAAAATGACAATCAGTTTCGATGTGTTTCGTTCGTTCATGATAGACATCATTATGCACGATATAAATGACACTTTTGTTGTCAAAATAGAGAGGGGTAGCTGACCGGTGTAAACACACACGTATAACGCAAGCGCACGTATCGTCCAAGTAGTATAAAAATATCGATCCCACGAGGACTTAATTCCTACTGTTGTTATTAATTATTGAATCTATTTATTTACAAATATCTAATTGAGGGTGAAGAGAATGATTGCTTGATTGATTTGGTTGATTGTAGTTTTGCAAAATAAATAAATAAATAAAAATACAAAAGAAAATACTAAGGAAAATAACAAAAGACACAAAAATCTAGGGTTGTGAATCATTCTAATATCTTTTAAAAGATGAAGTGATTATTTTATGTTTGTGTAATAAATCAATTTACTAACCTGAAACACGAAATTATGCAAAAGCCTATGTCGATGGTCAGACGCAAATACCCAGTTTAACCCAATTGAACCATATATCTATGTCAACCAAATTATCTGGATTCATTAAGTTTAAGTTCCAATTATGGCTACCCCGTCCGACAGATATATGTCTATCCTGTAAGGAAATCTATTAAAGGGTTATTTATCCTAAAGGAAGATCGTGGGCTATTAAGTCTAAGGCTGAAACCTAAAATTCCTATGTCTAGTTCATTTTAGATTTACCACATCAATCTTATTGGTGATCAAACAACAAGAAGCATTAAGCTAAGAACTTAATAAGTAAACCTTTAAATTACCCAAACTATAAAATAACCCCTTATAAACTGGTGATATTAGAATTCATCACAACCCCAGATAACTAACACATAACTAGGGCTAGTAAAGACTTAAAAGTAAAAGACATAAAGTAAAAATGCTGAAAAGTAAATTGCTGAAAAGTAAATGACGGAAAGTAAATGCTGAAATGAATGAAATTAAATACTGAAAATTAAATGCTGAAAAGTAAATGCTGAAAGTAAATGATGAAAGTAAATTACTGAAAAGTAAATGCTGTGAAAGTAATTACTGAAAGTAAATTGCTGAAAAGTAAATGCTAAAAGTAAATGCTGAAAGTAAATGCTGAAAGTAAATTGCTGAAAAGTAAATGCTGAAAGTAAATAAAGTAAAAGTACAATAAAAGAAAATGTTGAGGTAAAAGGATCCACTTTTATTACTTCTATTTTAGATATCTCCTTTAATATAATATATTAACTTTACATGATAATTACCAACCAGTCATATAGGCGGTATCCAGATTAAGTCAAATTAATAATTAATTACCAACCGACCAATCAGGCGGTATCCAGCTTAGTCAGGTTAAAACCAATTTAAATAATTACCAACCGACCAATATGACGGTATCCTCGTTAAGTCAGATTTTAACTAGTTTATATATTATAATTAATGGAGATTAATCTAAATATTAGTAATAAAAGTTTTACCTTTTACCCCAGCAAAGGGGAGTTACCTCCTCATTACTGAAAAGTAAAAACTGAAAATTAAAGAAAGAAAAGTAATGGTGTAAAAGTAAATTGGGGAAAGTAAAAACTGAAAAGTAAAGAAAAGAAAGTGCGAAAGCGGAAATTAATTACTAAAAGCTGTAAATAAACAAACAAGATACAATCTTCTTAGTATTCTTAGGGATTCCTTAGAAGAAAGTATGAATTTTACAAATGAAATGACTTGGTATTTATAGGCAAAATTTTGCCTCCATCAAATCATCCACCAAATCAATTATTAATTGATCCACTAATTGCTCCACTGATTGCTCACAAAATCCATTATTAATTGCTCCACTAATCTCTTATCATGTTTGGTGATGATTTGATAATTTTATTATTTATTTATTAATTTATTTTTTGCTTTGAAAATGATTGAAAGTGACTTTAATAATTACACACAACACACTCTGGATGGTTCATCAATTTCGGGCATGCATGAAATCTTCGGAATTAGAAATTATTTTGTCTTTCAAAGCTGTAGATCTTTGAGTCCTTTTTAATCTGGAACTTGAATCAGCTCAATCCGATATCGGAGTACAATGTTATGCCCAAAATACGACAGTGCACAAAATTGGAATTTCCAAAACTGCACTTCGTTAAAACGCCCTTTCAAGTTTCCAATCTCCAAAATTAATATGTCAAGTCCAATTTTTACCATTATTCGACCCTAATTCGTCCTAAATGATTTCATTAAGTCCCAATATTATTTTATCTGTAAAATAAACTAAAACATATCAAAACGTTCATCAAACCCGAGAAACTAAACAAAATATTAAGTAAAAGTAGCGGTAAATATTGATATATTTTCCGCTCATTAGTAGCATGGAATGAGGAACAACCATGTCACCTAGAAGCCAGCATAGCCAAATGATTTCTTGAGTAGCATCAGCAATCGCACGATATTCAGATTCAGTACTGAAGCGAGAAACCACTGATTGTTTCTTGGTACGCCAAGAAATAAGGGAGTCGCTTAAGAAGAGGCATAAACCAGTTGTAGACCATCAATTAGTGGGATTATCGACCCAACCAGCATCAGAGTAGGCACGCAACTCAAGAGATGAAGTAGCGGAAAAATAAAGACCATGAAATAACGTTCCGTTGATGTAGCGGAGTAAATGAAGAACAACATCATAGTGAGCAGAGCGGGGCAGACATAAACTGACTAACAACATGAACCGCGTAGGTAATATCAGGCGAGTAACTGTTAAATAAACCAAGCTGCCAACAAGCTGACAGTAAAGAGTAACATCCAGAAGATGGGTACCATCAATGACAACAAGTTTAATTTGAGGATTGAGAGGGGTAGAGGTGGTCTTGCTATCGGTCAACTCCGCCCGAGCCAGTAAATCAGAAGCGTACTTAGCCTGAGATAGATAATAGCCAATCTGATAAGAGTGTACCTCAAGACCAAGAAAGTAACTGAGATTACTGTAGAACACAGAAATCGACGACGCTGTTCCAGGCTCGCGGCCCGGTCGGGAGTACGGATTATCCCATGGGGGACTAAACCGAAGAAATAAAATAGAGTCGCCATCCAGTGTGAACTGGGAAATGATTTAAGGCCGCACTCACCCCTCACAAGAGAAGACCTCAAACCGTTGGGTTCGGAATGGTCCCTTACTTATGCCATTTGTAATGAACGGATTCACGCAATAATATAACCAAGTCTACGCAACATACACATGCAAGAATAACTTATATCTAAGTTTGCATACAACCTATATCTAAGTTTGCATACATAGGAGTAAAACCTAAATCTAGGTTTGCATTCATAGAAGTAAATAATATAAAAGCAAGCACGTAATCCCATGAACATATGCGTGAACGTTTCCTCAAGCGGTACGTGGAATTATATCCAAGTATAGACCGCACTACCGTCCATTCGAATTCGGCTACAGAATTTACGTCTGGGTTTCCATCCGATATACCACGAGAAGCAACACTCAATCACTAACCCAATATTGACATACATGAAACATGATAATGCATATAACCATAAATAACCGAAGAGAACAAAACGAATGCGGAATAATAAAACAACAATAAACGAAAATTAAATACTAAATAATAAAGGACTAATGATGCGAAATAAATGCGGAATAATAAAGTAATAATAAACGTAAATTAAATGCGAAATAGTAAAAGACTAATAATATGAAATAAATGCATAATAATAAATATGTGACCAAAGAATTTGGCCGTTTTCAATGTAGGACTTCGCATGCCTGGTTGGACGTATTCCACGTCCAACCAAGCATGTCGTTTCCAGGACGACAAAATAAAATATAACAAATGGTGCCCTCACGTCTTACCTTTTAAGTCGTTTCTCGAGAGTGCGTTGGGACGTCGCCGAAATGGTTAGCGTTTCCACTATTTTCACTGGCTCGCTGTTTCCGCTTGCTATTTTCAACCGCTATTTTCCTTTCTTTTTGCCGCTGTTTGAACTGCAGTTTGGGCTTATTTTCTGGACTGTTTTCAGGGGTGTTCGAGGACTGTTTTTTGGGTGAGTTGTTCACTGTTTTGGGGGACCATTTTGGGTTTTTTTCTGGACTATTTTTTAGGGGTGTTTTGTTCGGTTTGGAGGGGGTTATTTGAGCGTGTTCTGGACTGGTTATGGGGAGTGTTTTCACATTGATTATGGCTGCTGTTTACGTGGCCTGCATGGAGGTGTTTCTTGGTGGCTTCGGCGAAGAGCTTTTATGTCACACCCGTCCCTTTAGGTAGAGTAGGGGTGAGACGGAGACTAGAAACTGGCAGAGTTTCCCCTGTAATATGGACTAATCCTCCAAATACAAGGAAAAAAATCTAAACTGAAAATATCTTATCATCATAAAACTAGGATCTCCATGATCCAACTCAACATAATATCCATAAAGGAAACACAATATCCTCAATAACAAATAAAGGCTCAATGCCTAACATTAGACAACAAATTCTTCCAAGAAAATACATAACAAAGACACTCTACTGTTGGCACAACTTTTCTCTACTGGCAGGAAATGATGACGAAACAGCAGATGGAAATGATGATCTACTAAACTGCTGAACCTGAAATGTTAAGGAATGGGGGGCAAGCTCACGCTTAGTGCAATGGATCACAGCTCAGTGCCGTGGATAATCAAGTAACAAAATGGATCGAACAAGTCTTTTATAATATAAATAAATACATAAGCTGTAAATCGATATCTCAAACATTTACTTGAAATCGTAAATCTCATTTCTCATAAAACTTATACTGCTCAAAAATACTTTGTAATGATAAATTTGTTTATTCATCTATATGCACAACCTCATGACAAATACGGCAAAGCTGGCAACATGGGGCTTCCCCACGGCAAAACTGGCATCCGGAGCAAACTGGCAACGTGAGACCTTATCTCACGGCAATAACTAGCAACATGAGACCTTATCTCATGGCAATAATCTGGCACATATAAGTACACGGGGTGCATCCTAACATAAAAATCATTTCCAAAATCCATGCTCATATATCTCAAATCATGCAAGTTTCTCATAAATCACAAACACATGATTTCAACATAATCAATATTCGATCCCTACCTTATAGCAAAATATATATAAACTTTCTGAAAACAAACTCATTTAATGCATTACCTTAAAATTCATTTAAGAAAACATACATACTATATACTTTTGAAAACATCAATGTTACAGGTTTATCCACGCACCTGGTGAGCTGACTACTGAGAAAGGAACTAGGCAGCAGGACCGTCCCTGCTTACATATCACGATCACCTAACAGTCAAAAGAATTTACTATAAGGAACATAATCCTAACTAGAATAGATGAAAGAATATGCGAGAAACGTGGTTTGGTCGTTCTCGTAAACTTAACGAAATTTAAGATTCGGAGGTCCGTTACTACTCGGAATGGTCTGAAACTCGCGGAGGAGACTCGGGAAAACAGCACGAGGATTCTGTCCAACACGCGCCGATTGGCCAGGCCGCGCGTGGGCCTCACGCGCCGCCACATATGACACGCGTGAGCTCCACGCGCCGGTCCGATCGGAAATTTTCCGACGGCCGAGCGTTCCCCTCTCTCTCCCGGATCTAATGGCGCTGACGGTTCGTCGATCAGAGTTCCGGATCAACGGGAAATCAAGAAAAACCATAAAAGGTTTCTTACCGAGATCTCTTCAAGAATTGGAAGTTTCCCAAGATGAAACCACCACCAAAATGATCCTCTCGATGAGATCTACATTTTTCCTTAAAGGCTCGGTCGCGAATTGAAGACGGATCGGACGGATCGGGACCCAAAACTTCTCTGCTCTCTTTCTTTCTTTTCTCTCGCCTGCTCTGTCTTTCTTCTCTTTCTTATTCTGTATAAGCTGAAATAATAAATAATAATAATAATAAAAATATCCAAATCCGAAAATTACCAATATGTCCCCACTAATAAGGGTACTTTCGGAAATCACCACTTTCGAAGCTCTTCTGATGCGATTCTCAAAATGTGTTCAACACGAAAGTTGTTCGTCTCGGAAAAACGAGTCCGATGGTTCAAGAACCAACTCGATCGGAGTTCGTTTTCTAAATTCATGCCCAAAACTGTAAACTATACGCATATAGTAAAAATTACGTAACTGATTCTTGGTCCCACGCGTTTTCCAACGCGACGAATATTCATTTCATATTATTTTGATCCTTATTCCATCACTTAAACACTTATTCTTCATTATCATTCTATTCCAGGACTATATCGACAGTCTGGGAATCTCCTAGAACAGTCCCGAAAATCTGGGATGTTACAACTCTCTCCCCCTTAAAAGAATTTCGTCCTCGAAATTCACATACCAAAGTGTGGAAACAAGTGAGGATATTTATTCCTCATGTCTTCCTCAAGCTCCCAAGTTGCTTCTGCCTTCGAGTATTTAACCCATAGGACTTTCACCAAATGAAACGTCCTGCTTCTCAGCTGTCTCAATTCTCTAGTCATAATTTCCACTGGTTCTTCAGCATAAGTCAAGTCTTCTCTCCTCTCAATCTAAAAGCAGCAGTCACATTCCTTCCAATCTTTTTTTTTTAAACCTGTGCCCCAACTTACAAACCAACTATCCCACCATAAAAAGAAAAGGCTCCACCTAGGGTCCTTCACAAACAACAGCTGTAAAGAGCTTTTAGCAATTTACGCAAAATCCACCATCTTAAGTTTCCCATTATTGAAAAGAGGATTTGCATGTCCCTCAAATATCTGCTTTACCTCTAATCAGTTCGACAATTATTAACCTTCCAAATATGCATAGATACTGTGAAAGTATCTTGTCATGAAGAATTATTGATATCTCTCTCTATAAAGAGATGCACGAGTTCTTAAGGTATTACTCAAAAACTTCTTCAATGGCATCCTCATCTGCCAATCCGAACCCCTATTCAAGATCTGTCAGAGCTAAGGTGATATACCAAAAGCTTTGTAAATGGCCAGTCATTGATCGAGCAGTTATAGACTCTAAATATGTCAGAGACCTTTGGAGAGATATCTATGATTGTCTCAATGAAGCTCCATCCGCTCATTTGCCTAAAGAGATTGCAATGGATATCGTGGCAAGAGTTCCTACCAATTTCATGAGATGGTGTTTCATTCTTAGAACCATTTGGAATGGAAAAACAGATGGTCTAATCCAATACGAAAATAATTCAGCGATTGTTCACTGTGGATATCACAGATTCCACTCCACAGTTTTCATCAACAGTCACGATTTCTTCAATCACTGCCAGTGGAGTCTCGGCACCTTGTTTGAACTCGGTTTCCTAAATGGATTTATTCTTGGACAAAGTCCAATCCATCCCAACTATCCTGGTATCTCAAAAGATAGCCTTGGTGAGCTTCCTCCATTCATCAGTAATATTTTGTATCGATGGTATAAACGCCACAAAAGTATTACTGTCTGGATCGAAACCATTACCCCAGAATGGTCGAATGACTATTCGCTCGTCTACCACCCAATTCATCTTATAAGAATCATACCATCACGTCAACTCACTAATTGGAGACTCACTTGTTGGCCATCTAGACCGAAACTTAGAGCTTACTATGGATACGATGATATTTTCCCAGAAGAGATTACTTTTCGTCAATCCTGTGATCTTAGAGCTCTCTCTGCAGACTCAGTCCGTCGAAGTCTAGAAAGCAATACTAATGATAAAGACTGGCAAATCTTCACTACTATCGAAGAATCACATAGAAGTATTATTCAGGGCTACAACAAAATCAAGTTTCCTGACAGTCTCGAAATTCAAATCATCGACGGCCTCATTCCAATGTCTCTACGCGCGAAACGTCAATGGGAAGATTATCAATTCGAAGATGATCATGTCCTTGCAACACAACCCAGTTGTTATATTCCATAATGTAATCATAAATATTGATTAATTAAATATGAGTATCAACAAGGTCTTCTTTCTCATCTCTTCAAAGCCTTCTCTACTCTATCCAAGAAATTCCGGCTACTATGGGATCCTTCTTCCCATCAAACTCAACAGCTCCTCATTCTTTCATTCCTTTAGCAATATTATCTTCATTAACTATAGGAGCTACCTGAGCTGGACCATGACCCCATGCTGGAGGGTAGAAATACGAATAAGGGTAAGCACCGGAAGGAACATTACTGCTAGGAAAATGATGAACTGGGGTACTATCTCCGAAAATCGAGGCTAGCGAATCTCTTACAACAGAATTAGGGTTCCCATCAAAGGTTTCCCCATCAAAAGAATTAACCTCCTCATCAACTGGAGGTGCCCTAAAAGGTTTGCCAACATTGCTATCTTACAAGTACGAACTCGACCTGAACCTTAAACTCTGAGATGCGGAGGCATCTAAAAACACATGAAAGATGTCAACCGCTAGAAAGAGAATAGAATAACTAATCAAGAAAATGAAGTGTCTACAGAATCTATGAACCCTGGGCTCTGATACCATTAATTGTCACACCCGTCCCCTTAGGTAGAGTAGGGGTGAGACGGAGACTAGAAACTGGCAGAGTTTCCCCTGTAATATGGACTAATCCTCCAAATACAAGGAAAAAAATCTAAACTGAAAATATCTTATCATCATAAAACTAGGATCTCCATGATCCAACTCAACATAATATCCATAAAGGAAACACAATATCCTCAATAACAAATAAAGGCTCAATGCCTAACATTAGACAACAAATTCTTCCAAGAAAATACATAACAAAGACACTCTACTGTTGGCACAACCTTTCTCTACTGGCAGGAAATGATGACGAAACAGCAGATGGAAATGATGATCTACTAAACTGCTGAACCTGAAATGTTAAGGAATTGGGGGTAAGCTCACGCTTAGTGCAATGGATCACAGCTCAGTGCCGTGGATAATCAAGTAACAAAGTGGATCGAACAAGTCTTTTATAATATAAATAAATACATAAGCTGTAAATCGATATCTCAAACATTTACTTGAAATCGTAAATCTCATTTCTCATAAAACTTATACTGCTCAAAAATACTTTGTAATGATAAATTTGTTTATTCATCTATATGCACAACCTCATGACAAATACGGCAAAGCTGGCAACATGGGGCTTCCCCACGGCAAAACTGGCATCCGGAGCAAACTGGCAACGTGAGACATTATCTCACGGCAATAACTGGCAACATGAGACCTTATCTCATGGCAATAATCTGGCACATATAAGTACACGGGGTGCATCCTAACATAAAAATCATTTCCAAAATCCATGCTCATATATCTCAAATCATGCAAGTTTCTCATATATCACAAACACATGATTTCAACATAATCAATATTCGATCCATACCTTATAGCGAAATATATATAAACTTTCTGAAAACAAACTCATTTAATGCATTACCTTAAAATTCATTTAAGAAAACATACATACTATATACTTTTGAAAACATCAATGTTACATGTTTATCCACGCACCTGGTGAGCTGACTACTGAGAAAGGAACTAGGCAGCAGGACCGTCCCTGCTTACATATCACGATCACCTAACATTCAAAAGAATTTACTATAAGGAACATAATCCTAACTAGAATAGATGAAAGAATATGCGAGAAACGTGGTTTGGTCGTTCTCGTAAACTTAACGAAATTTAAGATTCGGAGGTCCGTTACTACTCGGAATGGTCTGAAACTCGCGAGGAGACTCGGGAAAACAGCACGAGGATTCTGTCCAACACGCGCCGATTGGCCAGGCCGCGCGTGGGCCTCACGCGCCGCCACATATGACGCGCGTGAGCTCCACGCGCCGGTCCGATCGGAAATTTTCCGACGGCCGAGCGTTCCCCTCTCTCTCCCGGATCTAATGGCGCTGACGGTTCGTCGATCAGAGTTCCGGATCAACGGGAAATCAAGAAAAACCATAAAAGGTTTCTTACCGAGAATCTCTTCAAGAATTGGAAGTTTCCCAAGATGAAACCACCACCAAAATGATCCTCTCGATGAGATCTACATTTTTCCTTAAAGGCTCGGTCGCGAATTGAAGACGGATCGGACGGATCGGGACCCAAAACTTCTCTGCTCTCTTTCTTTCTTTTCTCTCGCCTGCTCTGTCTTTCTTCTCTTTCTTATTCTGTATAAGCTGAAATAATAAATAATAATAATAAAAATATCCAAATCCGAAAATTACCAATATGTCCCCACTAATAAGGGTACTTTCGGAAATCACCACTTTCGAAGCTCTTCTGATGCGATTCTCAAAATGTGTTCAACACGAAAGTTGTTCGTCCCGGAAAAACGAGTCCGATGGTTCAAGAACCAACTCGATCGGAGTTCGTTTGCTAAATTCATGCCCAAAACTGTAAACTATACGCATATAGTAAAAATTACATAACTGATTCTTGGTCCCATGCGTTTTCCAACGCGACGAATATTCATTTCATATTATTTTGATCCTTATTCCATCACTTAAACACTTATTCTTCATTATCATTCTATTTCAGGACTATATCGACAGTCTGGGAATCTCCTAGAACAGTCCCGAAAATCTGGGATGTTACATTTTAGGATTTGTTTGATCGGTTATGGAGGCAGTTTAAAGGTTTCTTGTCTTGACGTGTGTGTGTTTATTTAGGGGCTGTGCATGCGTGTTCAACGTGCAGTGGTGTGTGACCTTTGTGGTGCCGTGTGTGTGTGTTTATTTAGGGAATAGTGCGTGCATCTGTTGAGTGAGAGAGAGAGCCAGGTGTATGTTGTTCTTGAGTGTGTGTGTGCGCGCTCTTCTTAGTGGCTTTTGTGAAGGGATGATGTTGCTACGTGTGTGTGTCATTGTGTGCGTGAGTGGACTATGGACTGTGTGTGAGTGGACTGTGAGCCGTGTGTAGCTGGGTTGTCGGTTGGGTTTGGCTTTGCCGAGTGATTAGTTTAGGTTTTTGTTGTCTTCCTGCGATGATTCACGTGAGTTAGGGTTATTTGATGGTGGTTACCGAGAGTTGAGAGAAGCTGAGTGGATCCGTTAGGTTTTGTGAGTGCCGAGTGTTGAAGGGTTTAACGTGTGAGCTATGCGTTTGGTGGCTAGGTGCTGGCTGAGTGAAAGAGAGAAGGCCCAGGCTGAGAGCTTCAGGGTTTAATTTTGTGTGTTGTTTACGTGAGAGTTAGGGCCAAGGAAAATATCTTGCCGTGATTCAGCTCTGCCTGGTTGGTCGGTTGGTAATTAATTATTAATTTGACTTAATCAGGATACCGCCTATCTGGCTAGTTGGTAATTATCACGCAAAGTTAATATATTATATTAAGGAAGATGTCTAAAATTGTAGTAATAAAAGTGGATCCTTTTACCTCAGCATTTTCTTTTATTATACTTTTACTTTATTTACTTTTCAACAATTTACTTTCAGCATTTACTTTTCAGCAATTTACTTTCAGCAATTTACTTTCAGCATTTACTTTTCAGAAATTTACTTTCAACATTTACTTTTCAGCATTTAATTTTCAGTAATTAATTTCAGCATTTACTTTCCGTCATTTACTTTTCAGCAATTTATTTTTCAGCATTTTACTTTATGTCTTTTATTTTATTTAAGTTTTACTACCCGTAAATATGTGTCGTAACTAAACCAGTTATCTGGGGTTGTGATGAAGTCCAATATCACCGGTTTATAAGGGGTTAAATTACAGTTCAAAAACTTGACCGGCGTAATCACATGCGTATAACGCAAACGCACGTATCGTTCAAGTAGTATAAAAAGTATCGATTCCACGAGGACTTAAAACCTTTTGTTATCAATTTATGAAGTTAAATATTTACAAGTATCTAATGGATTGATTGTTTGATTGGGTTGTGACTTTAAAACTTAAATCAAGTAAATAAAATTGCTTGAAAGTAGATTGAAGAAAATTCAAATTTATAAAACTATACAGGGTTGTAAATCCTTCCAATATCTTTTTAAAAGATGAAGTGGTTATTTTACGTTTGTGTAATATATTGGTTTATTAACCTGGAACACGAAATTATGTAAAAGCCTCTTCTGATGGTCAAATATAAATACTCAGTATAACCCAATTAATCATATTCCTATGTTAACCAAATTATTTGAATTCATTAAGATTAAGTTCCAATTATGGCTACCCCCGCCCGACAGGTATATTCCTATCATGTAAGAAAATATATTAAAGGGTTATCTATCCTCAAGGAAGATAGTGGGCTATTGAGTCTAAGGTCTTTAACCTAAAATCTATTTTCCAAGTTCATTTTAAGTTTACCAGTTCAATTTTATTAATGGCCAGTTAATAAAAAGCATTAGGATTAAGGCTCAGTAAATAAACCTTTATATTACCCAAACTGTAATTTAACCCCTTATAAACCGGTGATATTGGACTTCATCACAACTCCAGATAACTGGTTTAGTTACGACACATATTTACGGGTAGTAAAAACTTAAATAAAATAAAAGACATAAAGTAAAATGCTGAAAAGTAAATTGCTGAAAAATAAATGACGGAAAGTAAATGCTGAAATTAAATACTGAAAATTAAATGCTGAAAAGTAAATGCTGAAAGTAAATTGCTGAAAAGTAATTGCTGAAAGTAAATTGCTGAAAAGTAAATGCTGAAAGTAAATTGCTGAAAAGTAAATAAAGTAAAAATACAATAAAAGAAAATGATGAGGTAAAAGGATCCACTTTTATTACTACTATTTTAGATATCTCTCTTAATATAATATATTAACTTTGCGTGATAATTACCAACCAGCCATATATGCGGTATCCTGATTAAGTCAAATTAATAATTAATTACCAACCGACCAACCAGGCGGTATCCATGCTTAGTCAGGTTAAAACCAATTTATAATTAATTACCAACCGACCAATATGGCGGTATCCTCGTTAAGTCAGATTTTAAATAGTTATTATATTATAATTAGGGGAGATTAATCTAAATAGCATTAATAAAAGCTTTACCTTTTACCCCAGTAAGGGGGAGTTACCTCCTCATTGCTTGAAAAGTAAAACTGAAAAAGTAAAGAAAGAGAAGTATTGTGCGTAAAAGTAAATTGAGGAAAGTAAAACTGAAAAAGTAAAGAAAAGAAAGTGCGAAAGCGGAAATTAATTACTAAAAGCTGTAAATAAACAAATAAGATACAATATTCTTAGTTATTCTTAAGGAATTTCAAAGAAGAAAGAATGAATTTACAAATGAAATGACTTGGTATTTACATGCAAAATTTTGCCTCCATCAAATCATCCACCAAATCCATTATTAATTACTCCAATAATTGCTCCACTAATTGCTCCACCAAATCCATTATTAATTGCTCCACTAATTGCTATCATGTTTGGTAGTGATTTGATAATTTTTATTATTTATTTATTAATTTATTTTTTGCTTTGAAAATGACTTTAATAATTACACATAACACACTTCTAGATGTTTCATCAATTGCGGTAATGAAATCTTCAGAATTCGAAATTGTTTTGTTCTTCAAGGTTGTAGATCATTGAGTCTTCTTTAATCTGGAACTTGAATCAGCTCAATCCGATATCGGAGTAAAAAGTTATGCCCGAAATACGACAGATGCGTAAAATTGGAATTTTTCAAAACTGCACTTCGTTAAAACGCTCTTTCAAGTTTCCAATCTCTAAAATTAATATGTTAAGTCCAATTTTTGCCCTTATTTGACCCATATTTCGTAATAAATGATTTTATTGAGTCCCAATATTATTTTATCTACAAAATAAACTAAAACACATCAAAATGTTCATCAAACCCGAGAAACTAAACAGAATATTAAGTAAAAGGGGCGGTAAATATTGATATATTTTCCGCTCATCAGCATGTTATCTTAAGATTAACGTAAAATGCAGCTTTAAACATTGAGATGCAAACTGTGGGGTTGGGTATGGTGATGATAGATTATAATAGTTCGATTATTGATGTTAGAACTAGAGTGATCCCCTTTTACTGAGGATTTTGAGGGGGCAGAAGCTGAGGTTATTTTGTTTGGAATTCAGGGAGCCAAGTCAGTAGAATTTTCGACTTTCATTATCAAATCTGACGCCAAAAATATCATAGACTTAGTTTGGGAAAATTCTTCAACAGTAAAGGAGATTGAGTGGATCATTCAAGAGATAAAAGAAATTAGTATTCTGTTGGTTTCTGTCAAAATCATTTTAAACCTAGACTCTCAAATGGCCAATGCTAAGGTACCCAAGGGTATCAAATACCCTGGGGTACAAAACATACAACTTTTAATATTGGACATGCAACTTAAATCATTAAACGTGTAAATTTTACCAATAAATATGCAACTAATTTCATATTTTGAAAAGTTTCATGTATATTGACAGACTTTGCATGTTTAATGATTTAAGTTGCATATTTGTTGATAAAAGTTACATATTTGACCCAATGATATTTTTACTGTAGACAAGCCCCTCTCAGATATAATTGCCCATAGTCTAGTCAAAATGATTTATAACTCGTGTTATTGGTTTTTTGAGGGAGCACTTTCACCCTCAAGTCAAGGGAAATCTTGCTTTTGCTTTATGAAAAGAGATTTTCCCTTAAAAAAAAAAAAATTAAAATAACAGGATGACGAATGTGTTGGACCCAACTAACAAAATGACAACCGTGGACGGAACTACGATGAATAGCCACTGGTGCAATGATAATAGAGAAGATTAAACAAGCTCGGTAAAAGTGAGAGTCGTACATTTTTTTTTTAAATTGAGAATAGATAAAGACGAAAAAAGAATTTTAACCGGGAAGTGAAATAAAAGAGAGGGAAAATTAATTTAGAATTGCCAAATCATAGTGTCATGCAGCGAAATTTTTATTTTTATTTTTATATTTTTTAATTATTGAAAATTGTATTGTCAAACCACTTCTTCCAAAATTAAACGGAACAAGTAAAATCTCAACCGACCAAATTTGTGTGTTCTGTCTCAGTACATCAGCCTCACCCAAGATTTTCTCTAAGGTTATGTCCTATCTCATTTGGGAACAAAAATACAATACATTGACACGTCAGAATGAGCAGGGTCCCCCACTTTAGATACAATCATAATTCATAAGATATTACCTATAAATTCTTTATTTCTTTCTTTTTTTAAATATTTGAGAAACCCCACATTATCTTTATAAATGTGTGTGTAAACTGTTGGGGAATTTATGTGTTATTAAACGAATTCAACATGCATCATAATAAATCAGAAATACCAAAACCAGAAACACATCTACACTAACTTGCCAACATTAAACATAAACCCTAAATCTTATAGAATGAGAAAAAACCTGGAAAATTATGGATGATGATTTAAAACGAATCCAAGTCAAGAAGCCTCCATATCCTTAAGAACTTATTAGTCTCCGTCTCGATGCTCTATGGATGCAAAATGACTAACGTTCTCCTAGGATTCCTTGGATACTTCTTGAGAGGGGGCACTCCTCACACAAGAATATGAACTGGGACAGATGGTGGAAAATCTCTCTCTTGACTCAAAAATAAAACTGATGTGACTCAAGACTTATTAAAATTATGGATCATTAGAATGAACATAAAAGCTCATATATAAAGGCATGGAAGGGTGCCTTAAGGGCACCCTTTGGTTTGGGGTGTAACTCTCCTAAGGGTTATACCCATTCCATGCACCATTTGGAGCCTAGCAGTGTTCTTCTAATTTGGAGGACATGTCCCTACATGTTTGTGCCCTTCCCATAGGGCACCACCTAAGGGACATGACCATCCTCCATCCAAACTTCATATTTAGTGAATTTACAACAATCCCCCATAATTCTCTAAATATTCATGCAGACACTTGAGTATGCATGGCAACGGGCCGGGCTCGGGCCGGGCCCATCAAAGCCCGGCCCGGGCCCGTGCAGTCATCGGGCCGGGCCGGGTAGGCCCGGCCGGCCCGGCCGGGCCGGGCCGGGCCCGGGCCTAATTTTTTTATTATAAATAAAAAATTATTATATAAATATATATATTTTAAGTCCGGATCCGATTTTTTTATTATAAAAAATTATAAATATAAAAAATTTATTATAAAAATATATATATTTTATAAATTAAAATATTTATTTATTTATTTTAAGTCCGGATTCGATTTTTTTATTACAAAAAATTATAAATATAAAAAATTTATTATAAAAATTTATATATTTTATAAATTAAAATATTTATTTATATATTTTAAGCCCGGGCCGGGCGGGGCCCGGGCTTTTTACGTGAAGCCCGGCCCGGGCCCGTGTTACCCCGGGCCGGGCCAAAGTCCGCCCGGGCCGGGCCGGGCTTGCCGGGCCGGGCCGGGCTTCGGGCTTTTCTGCCATGCATACACTTGAGAGAGTTTCCGTGAACTAAAGCTGCATCGAAATAGGTAGTTTTCGCATTGAACCTTTCCTAGTGAATGACAATCGAATTTACATGGCGAACCAGTGACCCATAGTCTTGAACTGTTCCGCCGTTGGTGTAAACCAAGACAATTTCCACCGCACAACTTTACTTCGACCATTTCCTGTTCTACGGTTGTGTTCATTTCGGCCATGAACATTGGTCCTGGATTCATCAAGCACTTTAGGGAAGTCAGCCTTTAAAATCCCATGGAAGCGGCCTCATTTCTTACTTGAAATAGGTGATCTACTATGAAGATGTAATTTGTCTTTACCCCCATTAGGACTCATCTCCTAATATAGTGATCATTAAAAGCCTTAGCTTAGCCTAGCCTTGACAGACAGTACTCTGCGTCATTATCGGAATGAGAAAGAGTAAAAAACTCAACAGTGCTTGTTCTTGTTTTGAATTGCACAAAGTTTCAGTTGTCCCTTTTGAACATAGATCTTGGGATCTCCAGTCAGCTAGGCTGGGTTTCCACAGTGACAATTCTTAATTTATAGGCTTCAAGCCCATTCCCCTAGATGACTTCACAACTTGCTCTCTAGGTAAACCTTTAGTAAGTGGATTCGCTAGGTTTTCCTTTGATTTCACATAATCGATCGATATTATGCCACTTGAAAGCAGTTGTCGTATGATATTATATCTGTGACGTTTGTGTCGAGACTTACCATTATACATTGTATTTTGGGCTCTCCCAATAGCCGATTAACTATCACAATGTATACTTATCCCTGGCACCGGTTTGGACCAATTTGGAATATCCTCCAGGAAATTTCGAAGCCATTCCGCTTCTTCCGCTGTTTTGTCTAAGGTTATGAACTCTGATTCCATAGTAGACCGGGCAATACATGTTTGCCTCGAGGATTTCCATGACACGGTTGCACCACCAAGTGTGAAAATAAACCCACTCGTAGATTTGGAATCCACTGTATCAGATATCCAGTTAGCATCACTGTATCCCTCTAGAACAGTAAAATATCTCGCATAATACAGCCCATATTTTGAAGTTTCTCTCAGATACCTCAAAACTCTTACTATGGCTTTCCAGTGGTTATGTCCTGGATTGCTCGTATATTTGCTAAGCTTGTTCACAGCTTGAGCGATATCAGGTCGTGTGCAATTCGTGAGATACATCAGACTTCCGATGATTCTCGAATACTCTAATTGTGATACGCTTGAGCCAGTATTATTTGATAGATGAAGAGTTAGGTCTTCATGAGTTCTAGCCATATTTAGATCCCCTTTGTTATATTTCTCAAGTATCTTCTCAATATAATGAGTCTGAGATAATATATATCATTCTGATGTCCTGGGGATCACATCAGCTACTCCTAAATCTTTCATATCAAATCTGCTGGATAAGACTTTCTTGGTAGGCTGAATCATTTCATAATTACTACCAATTATAAGCATATCGTCTACATAGAGACACACAATGACATATCATTTTTGAGTTGATTTGGTGTACACACACTTATCACACTCACTGGTTTTGAACCCACTTGACATTATCTCTTTGTCAAATTTCTCATGCCATTGTTTAGGTGTTTGTTTCAATCCGTATAAGGATTTTACAAGTTTGCACACTTTCTGTTCTTGTCCAAGAACATTGAACCCTTCTGGTTGTTCCATGTAAATCTCTTCATCTCGTTCACCATTCAAGAATGTCGTCTTTACATCCATTTGATGTATTTCAAGACCAAATATAGTTGTTATGGCTATGAGCATTCTTATTGACGTGATACGAGTCACTGGTGAATATGTGTCAAAGTAATCAAGACCTTATTTTTGTCTATAACCTTTTATGTCAAATCTTGCCTTGTACTTATCTATTGATCCATCCGGTTTCATCTTTCGTTTGAATATCCATTTGTAGCCCAGTAGCTTACAACTTGGAGGAAGATCAACCAACTCTCAAGTATGGTTCCGTAGGATGGAATAAATCTCATTGTTGATAGCCTCTTTCCACAAAGGTGCCTCCAATGAAGACATTGCTTCTTTATAGCTTTGAGGCTCATTTTCTAACAAGTATGTCGGAAAATCGGGACCAAACGACTTAGACGTTCTAGCTCTTTTACTACGTCTAGGTTCGATTGTCTCAATATTTTCACGTTGATCTGACTCTTGGTCAACCTGATCACTGTCTTTGAAAGTATCAATAGTTCTTTTGAGAGACTATGTTCTTTGTCTTTCCTTACAAGGAAATGTCTCTTCAAAAAATATCGCATTCCGTGACTCAATTATCATATTCGGATTGATGTCAGGAATCTCAGGCTTGTGTACTAAGAATCGATACGCACTATTGTTACGAGCATATCCAATGAATATCCAATCAATAGTTTTAGGTCATATTCTAACCTTCTTAGGCTTAGGAACCATTACTTTGGGAAGACATCCCCACACTTTCAGATATTTGTATGAAGATACGTGACTTTTCCACAACTCATACGGTGTCTTGTCTAATCTTCTGTGAGGTAGCTTGTTCAGAACGTAGTTTGCAGAAAGCAAGGCTTCCCCCCACAAGTTTTGGGGTAAACCAGAACTTGTCAACATAGCGTTCATCATTTCCTTCAACGTTTGGTTTTTGCGCTTAGCAATCTAATTTTGTTGAGGCAAATAAGGAGCAGTAGTCTCGTGAATAATTCCATAATTGGAACAATATTCACAAAATGGTGACACATATTAACCACAGTTGGATAAATATAACCTATAGCATCACTATTTGTAAAAGACATGGTGTTTTTGTACAAATTAACTATGTGACAAAAGAAATTGCTCTTTCATCATTTTGTAATTGAATTACTTGGATATATAAATGATAAAATTCTATATGATTAGTACCAGATTAATAAGATATGAGACAATATTAATCCACGAAAGGTTTAATCATTAAATATCTCTAGTCGTAGTATTATCGAGACTAGACATCGATAATGCGGAATAGACTAGTATTACACTTGTGCATGTTATGGAAGTTTAATGACATAGTTCTCATATATTTAAGTATTGGATACTTATGCAAGTGTGATAAGAGGTTCTGTTAGTCGTTGGACCGGGAACAACTTCGCTCTAGATAGACCCCTCGGAATCCCATTGGTAGTATGACTATGTGTCTATGGGAATCCGAATCAGGGTAGGTGTATGTGGTCTTAACCTGAGACATGCATCGCTAATACTTTCGACAATCAGTACTTTTTAGTTTTGGTCGTCCGGGACTTTAAAAGGTTCTTTGTATGCCTCTTCTGGGTTTATTGAGAATCGTAGTGTATTGGGTGTGATGTCAAGATGGAAGTATCACTTCAGTCATATGGAGATGATGATCACGCAGAATACAAAACTAGTATTCTTAAATGCTGCAGCTATCGGGATAGTATGACTAGGTCATGATTATCCAATTACAGAGACTAGCTGCTAGTGATTCGATATATGCTTCGTACGGGGCAGACACAATTCCAGCCCTAGGCCTAGCATGTGATATCCGATACTAGATCGTATTACGCAATACATTATATACTACGCCTGATACAGATTATATATTCTTCGTTGAATATTTCTGGAGAATTGGGTAGGCACGGTGCTTTGCTAGAAGCCAACCATATCTTGTAAATCGGTGAGAATGTGGTACGGGGTACGCACATGTTCGGATAGTCCGATGACCGTATTTACTACCAACATATCCATGGATCTCTTAGGTCGCTTCCCAAAGATTCACCGATGACATTTGACTCGAACAAAATTAATCTGGGATTAATTATGAGAGAGAAAATTAATCTGGGATTAATTACGGCAAGAATTTATCTGGCATTAAATTCGTCTAGAGAAAACGTGATTAATTTGGAATTAATCGGTAAAGTAAATTTAATAGTTAAATTGGATTTTACTATTTAATTTATTTAATTGGGCTAAAATAATATATCGGATATATTAATTGAAATTAGATTTCAATACCGAATTAAAATTGGATTTTAATTCAAGCGAACGAATTAATTTGGAATTAATTCGTAAGCGACTTTCGTAATAATTTTGCGATGCATTATTATTTAATTAAATTGGATTTAATTATTTAACGACGAAAAATTCGTTTAATTGGATTAAACGAACCCGGGCCCATAGTGCTTTGTGTAAGACAACTCAAATTTGGAATTTGAAAGTGGTGGGACCCATTTTACTTACATCACTTGTCACTATTCATGATGGGTGTAGTTGGCTAATTAAATGTTGGACTTTAAAGCACAACACAAATCAAGTTTTGACTAACTATTCATCATCTCTCTTCTTTCTCCTAGTTGGCCGAACATACCTCTTCTTGTTGAATTTTGTTGCAAAATTTCATCCAAGCTAGCACTTAAAGAGTCTTTTAAGGTGATAGGGAAACTCACCATTGAGTTTGGAATTCAATTTAAGGCTTGGAGCTTCTACATCCAACAAAGAAAGTTTGAACTTCAACCGATCAATGTAAGTACATTCTGTAACTTATCTTGATATATTCACACACAAATCATGATTTAGAGATCCTTGGCATGTCTAGGACACTAACAATGGTATCAGAGCGCCAATCTAAACATGATTTGAAATCTAGGATTTATGGTCTTTAATTTGGGGATTTTGCTTGGAGCATGTATTTTTCCAAATTGGTTGTTTAGTTGTGTTTATATGATGATGAATTGGATTTGTGCATCATTAGATTTGTAAAATTGATTGGATCAAAAATTTTCCCAAATCCTAAGCCATGGCCGAATGGAACCCTATGTAGTGCTCATGGTAATTTTTTGAATTTTGAAAATTGGATATGTTAAATGCATGAAATGAATATTGATTGTTGATTCAATTGGATTGAAATCAAAATTGAATGTTATTATATGCAATTGCCATGAGTTTGAGCATGTTGATGGATGAGTTGATTTTGCTTCAATTTTGTGTTGGACATGAATTTGAAATTAAGCATGATTAATTGAATTAATTAATATTTTAGAAATATTATATTAATTGATTAATTGTGTTAATTACACTTTAAATTGAATTAATGTGTTTTTGGAATATTTTGTTAATTTAATTTGTTGTAATTGGGCTAATGGGCTTGGTTGGGCCAAATATGATTTTGGACAATTGGATTGGATCCAACTGGGCCTAAAACCATTTCCATAAAGTCCAAATTATGACATTGGGCCTTTAAAAATTTAATTGGGCCTAATGGGCCTAAATTGATTTTTGGCATAGAGTGATTCATAATTGGGCCTTGGCATTTTGGGTTTGATCCATTATGGCCAAAGCCCATGCCTAAAGAATTAATTGAATGCCCATTGGACTTTAATTGAATAGTATTGGATGGTAATTGGGCCTTTGAGACCCATTTAGATTGGATTTGAAATCCAAGTCTTTAAGGCACTAAAACAAGTGTAATTGTTTAATTTGGAATTAAACACGAATTAGTATTGGATACAATTTAAATTGGATTTGAAATTGTAGTTCGATATAATTCAAGAATACGTACTTTGAGTATTTATTCTTAAACGAGTTGGACTCGCGCAAATCAAATCATTGTATGAACATTGGATGGTCATGAATTAAAGATTAATTAATTAGATTAGATTAGATTGACAGCATGCTTTGTGTTAATACTTGGATGTAATTATATCAATAATGTATATCAGATGGATATTAGATGGGTGGGGGAAATTTTGGAAATTGTTGTAAGTATGGTACTTATTAATTAAATTGGACATGTGTGTCCAGTCTTTCACCTCCTTATCTCTGTTGGACAATTATGACCCATAGCGTCACTATTTGTAAAAGACATTGTGGTTTTTGTACAAATTAACTATGTGACAATGTAAATTACTATTTTATCATTTTTTTAATTAGATTACTTGAATATATAAATGATAAAAGTCCTTCTGATTAGTTCCGGATTATAAGATATGAGACAATATCAATCCATTAAGGTTTAATCATTAAATATCCCTAGTCGTAGTATTATCGAGACTGGACATCAATAATGCAGAATAGACTAGTATTGCACTTGTGCGCGTTGTGGGAGCATAACATCATAGTTCTCATATATTTAAGTATTGAATACTTATGCAAGTGTGATAGGAGGTTGTGTTTACCGATGGTACGAAAACAGCTTCGCTCTGGATAGACCCCTCAGAATCCCATTGGTAGTATGACTATGTGTCTATGGGAATCCGAATCAGGGTAGGTGTATTTGGTCTTAACCTGAGACTTGCATCGTTAATAATTGCGACAATCAATACGCTTTGGTTTTGGTCGTCCGGGACTTTAAAAGATTCAATGTACGCCTCTTCTGGGTTTATTGAGAATCGTAGTGTATTGAGTATGATGTCAAGACGGAAGTATCACTTCAGTCATATGGAGATGATGATCACGCAGGGATACATAATTGGTTCTCTATTATGTTGCAACTATCGGTATAATATGACAAGGTCATGATTATCCGATTATAGAAACTAGTTGCTTGTGATCCGATATATGATTCGTACGGGGCAGACACTATTTTTGCCCCTGGCCTTGAATGTGACATTCGATAATGGATTGCAATACGCAATACTACATATACTATGTCTGACAAAGATTATATATTCCTTAAAGAATATTTCTGGAGAATTGGGTAGGCACGACGCTTTGCTAGAAGCCAACCATGTCTTGTAAATCGGTAAGAACATGGTATGAGGTACGCACGTATTCGGATAGTCCGACGACCAGATTTACTACCAACATATCCAAGGATCTCATGGGTCGCTTCCAGAAGATTCACCGATGACGTTTGACTCGAACATAATTAATCTGGGATTAATTAGAAGAGAGAGAAAATTAATTTTGGATTAATTACGACAAGAATTTATCTAAAAATCAAATAATTTTGATTTTGGAAATCAAATAACACAACTCAAAAATTGAAAAAACTCTCTCCCTCTTTTCTTTGTTGAAGCCGAGAGCTTCTCTCTCCTAGTGAGAAAATTTGTTGCAAATTTTCTTCATTGCTAGCACATCAAAGAGTCTTCAAAGGTGATAGGGAAACAATCCCATTGAGTTTGGAATTCATTCATCAAGCTTGGAGCTCAACATACAATCAAAGAAGAAGATCTTATAGCACTTTTCAAAGAGGAAATTTTTAGCTTTCCTACATCCACTTATCCGATCGTTGTAAGTATTTTTCTGCTATCTTACTTCGAGTATTCACATATTTTATGCTTATTAGATCCTTGACAATGTTTTTAGAGAACCCAACAATGGTATCATGAGCCAAATTAAGCATGAAATGGATTAGGGTTCATAAACTTGAATTTGGGTATTTTTGCTTGGAGCATGATTTAATCAAATTGAGTGTTTGGATATGCTTAGATTATGATAGCTTAGAGTTATGCATGATTAATTTGGAGAAAAATTGATTAGAAAATTTTTTCCTAATTACCCTAGCTTGGCCGAAAGTTGGACCATTCGTAACTCATGATAATTTTTGATTTTTTAGACCATTAGATGTGTTTAAAATACATGAGATATATTGATTTGTGATTTAATTAGATTGAAATCAAAATTGATGATAAAATGCATGAATTGCCGTGAGATGAAGAGCATGATTATGAGTTGATTTTGCTTCAATAATGTTAGACATGTATTGAAAATGATTAAGCATGATTAATTTATTAAATTGGTGTTTTGGAAATATTAATTTAACTAATCAATTATGGCTATACACTTTAATTAAATAAATTGTGATATTTTGAATATTGGAATTTTATTAATTAGGCTTTAATTTGGAATTGGGCCAAAATTATTATATTTGGGCCTAATGGGCTTGGTTGGGCCAAGTTGGTTTAGGACAATTGGATTGGATCCAAACTGGGCCTAAAACCATTCCGTTAAGTCCAAATTTAATAAATGGGCATTTTAAATTTAATTGGGCCTAATGGGCCGAAATTAATTTTATGGCAAATAAGGTGATTCCTTAATTGGGCATTGGCATTTGGGTTTAACCCATATTAGCCAAAGCCCATGCCTTATGAAATTAATTAAAAGCCCATTGGACTTTAATTAAATTATCATTGGATGTTAATTGGGCATTTGAGACCCATTAAGATTAGATTTAGAATCTAAGTCGGAAAGGCACATTAATAAAGTGTAATTATTTAATTTGGAATTAAATAAGAATTAGTATTGAATACAAATTAAATTAGATTTAAAATTGTAGTTCGATATAATTCAAGAATTAGCACTTTGAGTACTTATTCTTAAACGAGTTGGACTCGAGCAAATCAAATCGTTGTTTCAACATTTGATGATCACTTAATTCAAAGATTAATTAATTGGATTAGATTAGATTGAATAACATGTTTTGTGTGAATACATGGATGTATTGTATGAATAATGTATATTAGATGGGTGAGGGTAATTTTGGAAATTGTTGTAATAAATTTAGAATTTATTAAATTGGACATGCGTGTCCAGCCTTTATCTATTGACTCTTTGTAATTCTATTATCACCAATTCCCCTCAATATAATGAGGTTTCTTTATTGTATTATGTAATTGGGTAGAAGTTAGAATAGTGCTAGCAGGGGAGAGGAAATTGAGTGATTTTTTCTAGGAACAATTTATGAGATATCTATCAGCATATCATTATTATTTTATTTATCACGCCTTATTATGCTTTTAGAATGCATGCTTAAGGGTGTATGATGAGACCTAATCAAAGATAATAAATTGGTTGCCAATTTACGCGAAAAACACTCAACAAATATTAAACGATTTCCTTCCATTGAATGGTTCTTTCTCATGATCCAAGATTGGCATTGGTTTGTTGGCCAAAGTCAAAATCAATGTCCATCGCGGATGTGTTTGAACAATGAAAACTTTGTTCCATATCGCATATCTTGGGCAAGTTGTAATTTGTTGGCCAAAGTCAAGGTCACTTCTTGTTCATCGACATGGATTACGAAGCTTTCCAAAGTCAATGGGTCCCGCTTAACTGGAATCATTAAGCTTGTTGAGCCAAAGCCGAGGCTTAGTTGATTCAGAGGAAAAGGTTAGGAAAATATATTGGATATATTGGCATATATATTGTATATGTGTTTCGGACTTGGAGTTCCACCTACCGAATCTAGGAGTTGGATGAGATCCAATTGATCTTAGAGATCTACCTAATTAAATATCATACAGCTTGTTGGAAAAAGTCAAGGTTGTGTGTTATTTAACGGGATCCTAGCCCAATATGAAACTAGGTTTCCCGAGTACTCAACAGAGGGTTAGAGGCTCGCCGAAAAATAGTGGGAGGCCAGTTGTAGGACACATAAATCGGCGACGTTGTTCTAGGCTCGTGGCTTAGTCGGGAGTATGGAATAGCCCACGAAGGAACTAAACCGGATAATAATGGAGTCGCCACCCGGTGTGAACCGGGAAAATGATTTAAGGCCACACTCACCTCTCGCAAGGGAATACCTCAAACCGTTGGGTTCGGAATGGTCCCTTACTTATGCCACTTGTAATGAAATGATTTGTGCAATAACTTAACCAAATCTACGCAACATATATGTTCAAAAGTAACTTAGATCTAATTCCCGTTCATGAAAGTAAATCCTACCTCTAAGTTTGCATGCTTTGAAAGTAAGTTATCATAACGGCAAACATACGATATCATACAATGAGCATGTTGAATCATCAAATACCAAGAATAAATAAATAATCACTTAAACATAAACATGAATTAAATTCCTAAGGCGAAAACAAATAATTAAATCATGCATAAAGAAATAACATAATCATACTTAAAAATAAATAACATACTCGACTAAATCATGCTTAAGTAATAAATAACAAACTAGAAACCTAATCATGCTCGAATACAAGGTTGGATGAAACGAAATACGTGTGTCTCTCAAGTGGTACGTGGCACTGTATCCCGAGTACAAACCATAATACCGTCCATTCGGATTCGGCTACGGAATTTACGTCCGGATTTCCATCCGATATACCGCAAGAGAGAACACATATTCTGTTCATCCAGAAATCACATCATGCACTAATCCACAATACTCATGCGAAGTAAAATAAGAAAATAGATAAAAATAAAGGGGAATGAATAAAAAGGGTGCCCTCAGTTCTAACCTCTTAAGTCGTCTTTTGGAAGCGCGTTACACGGCCGTTGGAAGGGTTAATGCTCCGCAACTTTTCCGATTTACTGGTTCGTCATTTTCCTTCATTGGCTCGCTGTTTGGGCTGCTGTTTTACTATGTTTTATGCTGTGGATGTGCAGTTTTTCTGGACTAGTTTGCGGGTTTAAAAGTGCAAATTTTCAGGGACTATTTTCGGTGAAAATGGACTGTTTTTCAGTGCAGTTTTTCGGTGGTTTCAAGGGGTAGATTTGTTTGTTATTGCTGGTCGGTTGGGTGTGAGAGCGTTGTCTGTGTTGTCAAGTTGAGGAGGGGGGCTGTTGGTGTCAGTTGCTTATGGGTTAGCTTCTTGTTGTTTAGTTTTCGGTCAGGGGGTTGCTGATGGCTTCACGTGTCCAAGTCACGCTGCTTGGTTGTGTATTTAAGTGTGACCGTGTGGAGAGAAGAAAGAGGCGGCTGGCTGAAGGGATAGGGGATGCTTTGTATGAGTGGGGTTCACGTTTGTTTTGTCAATTGGCGGCTGTTTCATTTGGGTGAAGGGTGCATGTTGCCTTTAGTCAAGGGATGTGGGTTTTGTTTGTGGTGTATATGTGTTGCCGTGTCTCTCTCTAACGTGTATGTGAGTGGAGTGTTTAGGATTTTGTTTTGTTAAGGGGCTGTGAGTGTTTTTAAGAGAGGGATGAGAGAATGAAAGGTGAGGGGCGAGAAGACCAAGGCCGAGAGCTTTAGGATTTAGTTGTTTGTGAATTTCGTGTGTGTGCCGTGAGTAGTGAGCTCTCTCCCCCATTTAAATGTTTGGTTTGTGTGTTTTTTTATAAGAGTGGGTTAGGGTTGTCCTTGTATGGGTAGGAGACAGAGATTGTGTTATCATGGGGAATATTTAATTAGTCTGTTATAAGGAAATTATTTGTTTAATTTAGGAAGGTGATTTATTTAGTTAGGAAATGGATTTGTTTAATTTAGGAAGGTGATTTGATTTGATTTATTTAATTTAGGCATGTGATTTATTTAAATTAGGAAGGGGATTTATTTAATTTAGGAATGAGATTTATTTTGATTTTAATTGGATTTACTTTAATTTATTTGATTTGATTAGATTTAATTTAATTTGTGACATGTGTTTTAAATGTTTTAATTATTTTTGGATTGGACTTGGGCGAAATGGGCTTAGTGTAGGTTGTGGGGTTTTGGGCCGAGGATAAATTTTAAAACATAGATCCAACGAGCGAACCCGAGGCTAAACAAACGAATTAAGTCCAACAAGGTATTGATTTCTGAATTTTCCCTTCCGACATCCGTTTCCCACGACTTCCGCAACTTAAAGGGTAGTGCCTCCACCAGTATTGAATTTACAATTTCGTTCAAATACTTGCCAATACGCGCTTTCAAATTATTTCGTCATTTTATGTATTTATTAGTTGGACTAATATTTTATTATTTTCTTGTAACAGTTGGACTGTACTCAAAAATCGTTAATTGAATAATTAGACTATTGCAATTAAGATGGCTGGAAAGATCGGGGTTAGAGACATTATCATGGCGAAAATGTCTTTAATGGTGTGAACTTTCCTGACTGGGATATGAACCTCAGGATTGTCCTGTGGGCTGAGAGAATGCTCTATACGATAGAGAGACCTTTCGAGCCTAAGCCCAGAAATGAGCAGCCGTTTGAGCTTGAGCTTTGGAATACTCATAGCGATGGCAACTCAACTGGAAATATCCTTCATGCTCGCTGCAATGACCCCTCAATTTCATCGCCAGAACAAGGGATTGGATCCCTATAATATGATGGCAAAATTGAAGGACCTTCATCGATCTAACCTTAGATCACAAAGGTATTAATTGCAGAAGAAGCTATTTCGCTCTCGAATGTCAGAGGGTACATCTGTCGAGCACCATGTGTCGCAGATGATTACTGACATCGAACAACTGGGTCAGCTAGGCATAACCTTTGAGGCTGAGAATTCTATAGATTTGATCTTGCAGTCTATTCCTAACAGCTAGAGAGATTCATTATGAACTACAATATGATGAACCAAGACCATACTTTTGGAGAGTTGATGGCAATGTTGCATGAAGTAGAAAAAAAGCTATTGAATGGCAAAAAGCGCAAGGCACACTTCGCTTCAACATCTCAGTCTGCCAAGGCTTGGCCAAAGGCTACTGGAGGTGTAAAGAAGAAGAAAAAGAAGAAGAAGGACAAGGCCAAATCGTCAAAGTCTTCTGGGAAGGAAAATGACAAATCCCAAGATGTATGCCTGCAGTGTGGAAAACGGGGTCACTGGAAGCATGACTACCTTGAGAACAAGGTGCACATGAAGGAAATCAAAGCGGGCAAGGCACCGGCTTCAGATATGTTTGTTATAGAAATAAACACGTCTACTTCTAGTATTAAAAATTAGATTTTTGATTCTGGTTGTGGTACTCATATATGTACTGATGTATAGGATCTGCAGATTAGCACAAGACTGGCCTCAGGAGAGATTGACCTCCGAGTTGGAAATGGGACTAGAGTCGCCGTTTTGGCCGTTGGGACTTATATTTTGGAATTTCCCTCGGGGCATGTACTAAACTTATCAGACTGTTATTATGTACCTAGTTTGACTAGGAATATTATTTCTGTATCTTGTTTAGCCCAATGTGGGTATACTTTTATATTTAGAAACACTGGGTGCTGTATGTATAGGAATGATATTGAGATATGCAGTGCTGATGTGTATAATGGTCTTTATATTTTAAATATTAATCAATCTCAAACATATAATGTAACAAACAAAAGGCTTAAATTAAGTAACAAAGATGAAACTTATATGTGGCATTGTCGTCTAGGACACATTAACAATACTCGCATATCCACACTTTCGAAGAGTGAGTACTTGGACGGATTTGATCCAAAATTCATATGACGTCTGCGAATATTGTTTATTAGGCAAAATGCCTAAAACACCTTTTAGTGGTAAATGTGCACGTGCCACCGAACTGTTAGCCCTCGTTCATAGTGACGTATGTGGGCCCATGTCTAGCCAGGCTAGAGGTGGATATGAATACTTTGTAACCTGTACAGATGATGCATTGCATTATGGTTATGTGTATCTTATGAGACACAAGTCTGAAACCTTTGAGAAATTCAAAGAGTTTCGACACGAAGTAAAAAACAGATCGGAAAAAGTATTAAAACATTACGGTCGACCGTGGTGGAGAATACTTTAGCAATGAGTTTCTCGATTTCTTGAAAGAGTATGGTATTATTTCACAGTGGACTCATCCCGGAACACCTCAATTAAACGGTGTGTCCGAGCGGAGAACCGAACTTTGTTGGACATGGTAAGGTCGATGATGAGTCGCACTGAGCTACCTATTTCCTTATGGGGATATGCATTGAACATTGCAATACTTATTTTGAATAAGGTTCCTTCAAAGTCTGTTCAACAGACTCCGTATGAAATATGGACAGGAAAGAAACCGGGTTTCTCATTCCTGAGGATTTGGGGTTGCTAGGCATACATTAAATGTTTGGATGGTACCAAACTTGAACCCAAATCAGATAAATGTCTATTTGTAGGTTATCCTAGGGAAACCAAATGATATTACTTCTACAACCCACAAGAGAACAAAGTATTCGTTGCTCTACATGCGATTTTCCTTGAGAAGGAATTCCTAAATGCAGTAGTAAGTGGGAAGAAAGTAGAACTCGATGAAAATCGGAGTGATACTGTTCCTGGCACCGATTCCTTAACGGAACATGAACAGTTCATCATTAATGAGACTGTACCACAATCTTCGAATACACAAGAACCGCGTAGGTCGGAGAGAGTCAGAAAACAACCTGAGAGGTATGGGTTTCTGATCTCACCTCATGTAGATATTAATCTTATTGAGGAAGATGAACCAGCTACGTATGAGGAAGCGATACAAGGTATCGACTCCGGTTTATGGCAAGATGCCATGAAATCCGAAATGGATTCCATGTACACCAACCAAGTTTGGACACTGGTTGATGCACCAGAAGGCGTAAAGCCTATTGGTTGCAAATGGGTCTTCAAGAAGGAGACCGACATGGATGGCAACATACAAACGTACAAAGCTAGGCTTGTAGCGAAAGGGTATCATCAACGACATGGTGTCGATTACGACGAAACTTTTTCACCAGTTGCCATGATTAAATCCATTCGGATAATCCTTGCTATTACTGCATATTTCGATTATGAAATATGGCAGATGGACGTCAAAACCGATTTCCTTAACGAAATCCTTTTGGAGGATGTTTATATGCAACGGCCTGACGATTTTTTCATACCAAAACATGGAGACAAGGTTTGCAAGTTAAATCGATCCATTTATGGATTGAAGCAAGCATCGCGTTCTTGGAACCAACGTTTTGATAAGATCATAAATGAATATGATTCGTTCAAAACGAGGATGATCCTTGTGTATATAAGAAGGTTAGTGAGAGCGCACTGACATTCATTGTCCTTTACATTGATGATGTATTGCTTATTGGCAATGACATTCCCATGCTACAATCGGTGAAAGCTTGGCTTTCATTAAAATTCTCCATGAAAGATTTGGGAGAAGCAACCTTTATTCTGGGAATAAAGATCTACCGGGATAGATCTAGAAAACTGTTTGGACTCTCCCAGAGCACGTACATTGACAAAGTGTTGAAGAGATTCAACATGGAACAGTCTAAGAGGGGACTGTTGCCAGTGTCACATGGTGTCAATCTATCTAAGGACATGTGTCCTAAAAATCAAGATGAGAGAGACAACATGAGTCGGATCCCGTTCGCTTCTGCATTCGGATCGATCATGTATGCCATGATATGTACACAACTTGATGTCTCATATGCTTTGAGCATGTGTAGTCGCTATCAGACCGATCCAGGTGATGGTCACTGGGTTGCGGTTAAGAACATCCTTAAGTATCTTAGACAAACTAGGGATGCATTCTTAATCTATGGAGATGGAGAACTTGAGGTAACTTGGTTTACCGATGCAAGTTTCCAAAACCGATAAAGACGACTGTAAGTCGCAATTTGGGTACATATTTTGTTTGAACAATGGAGCAGTAAGCTGGAAATCTTCCAAGCATGAGACTGTTGCCGATTTAACAACAGAAGTGGAATACATTGCTGCAGCTGAAGCAGCAAAAGAGGCAGTTTGGATCCGTAAATTCCTAATTGGATTAGGAGTAGTTTCGTTAGTAGCTAAGCCAGTTCCATTGTATTGTGACAATAACGGGGCTATAGCACAGGCTAAGGAACCGCGGTCTCATCAACGATCCAAGCATGTTCTTCGACGTTTCCATCTGATTCGTGAGATCATACATCGTGGCGATGTGAAGATCGAGAAGGTCACATCAGATGACAACATTGCAGATCCGCTGACGAAAGCTATTCCTCAGCAGAAATTTGAGCGACATGTACATAGTTCAGGTGTTAGATACTTGAGTGAGTGGTTATAGGCCAAGTAGGAGATTGTTGGGCAATTATGACCCATAACGTCACTATTTGTAAAAGACATTGTGGTTTTTGTACAAATTAACTATGTGACAATGGAAATTGCTATTTTATCATTTTGTAATTAGATTACTTGAATATATAAATGATAAAAGTCCTTATGATTAGTTCCAGATTATAAGATATGAGATAGTATCAATCCATTAAGGTTTAATCATTAAATATCCTTAGTCGTAGTATTATCGAGACTGGACATCGATAATGCGGAATAGACTAGTATTGCACTTGTGCGCGTTGTGGGAACATAACAACATAGTTCTCATATATTTAAGTATTGGATACTTATGTAAGTGTGATAGAAGGTTGTGTTTACCGATGGTACGGAAACAGATTCGCTCTGGATAAACCCCTCGGAATCCCATTGGTAGTATGACTATGTGTCTATGGGAATCCGAATCAGGGTAGGTGTATTTGGTCTTAACCTGAGACTTGCATCGCTAATACCTCCGACAATCAATACGCTTTGGTTTTGGTCGTCCGGGACTTTAAAAGGTTCTTTGTACGCCTCTTCTGGGTTTTTTGAGAATCGTAGTGTATTGAGTGTGATGTCAAGATGGAAGTATCACTTCAGTCATATGGAGATGATGATCACGTAGGGATACAAAACTGGTTCTCTATTATGTTGCAACTATCGGGATAATATGACAAGGTCATGATTATCCGATTATAGAGAATAATTGCTTGTGATCCGATATATGCTTCGTACGGGGTAGACACTATTCCAGCCCCAGGGCTTGCATGTGACATCCGATAATGGATCGCAATACGCAATACTACGTATACTACGCCTGACAAAAATTATGGATGATGATTTAAAACGAATCCAAGTCGAAAAACTTCTCTGTCCTTAAGAACTTATTAGCCTCCGTCTCGGTGCTCTACGGATGCAAAGTGGCTAACGTTCTCCCAGGATTCATTTGATACTTCTTGAGAGGGGGCACCCCTCACACAAGAACATGAACTGGGACAAATGGTGGAAAATCTCTCTCTTGACTCAAAAACGTAATTGATGTGACTCAAGACTTATTAAAATTCTACATCATTAGAATGAACATAAAAGCTCATATATAAAGGCATGTAAGTGTGTCTTAAGGGTACCATTTGGTTTGAGGTATAACTCTGCTAAGGGTTATACCCCTTCCATGCACCATTTGGAGCCTATGAGTGTTCTTCTAATTTGGAGGACATGTCCCTACATGTTTGTGCCCTTCCCATAAGGCACCACCCAAGGGACATGAACTACATCCATCCAAACTTTATAATTAGAGAATTTACAACATAAACTACTAATGTTTCAGATTCTTACAAAAATACTAGTCAAGATTTAAATTTAAGATTTCAAAAATAAGATCCCAAAACTCAAATTACTTAACTGTCTCTCTGGGAACCCGTACAAAGTTTTCGTTCACGTGGATGCAATTATGATTCCGTCGGTCACCACGTTACTGATTCTTCAATATTTTGTGAATCCCACGCGCCCACTATTTTATGTTTATAAAGTAATTAGAAAAGTTAATTAAAAAAAAAAGTAATTATAAAAGTTGGGGTGGCAAAACGAATCAACGAGTCGAATTTTTATCGAATCATAAACGAATCGAATAAAAATGTGATTGATTCCTATTCGATTCGTTTATTAAACGAATCATAATATCAGGATTCATATTCGATTCGTTTATTAAACGAATCAAATATGAATATTCGTTTAGTCATGATATTATTTAATAACATAATTTATCATAATTGATTTACATTAATTCTTCCTAAATATATACATATGAAATATGTAATTAATAAATTTACTAAAAATACATCACCAAATATCGAAAATATTATTTTTTTATGGTAATTAACCATAATTTCTCGAATCTTAATTGGAAAATAACAATAACTAGTAAATAATAATAATAAAACGAATCTTAAACAAATAAACGAATCAATGAGTTTAAATTCGTATTAACGAATCGAATCGAATTGACTCATTTATTAAACGAATTCATTTTTTCAAACCCGTATTCGCTTTAAAGCGAATCGAATCTAACGAATAAACGAATTCTGACCAAAATTGACACCCCTATATAAAAGTCCCAAACTAATAATTTTTGACTTTTTGAGATAGCTGTTTTTCCTCTGTTAAACTAGAAGATGCTCTGACGCGCTATTGAATTAGGTTCAGCAGTAATTCTAAATTGGATCCAAGTGGTTAGCCGAACTATTGAATTAGGTTAAGCAATAACTCTTTGGGAATTAGCTAATAGTATATATTCTAATCTCAATAATTAATTATTTGTTTTACCTATTACACTCTTCTATTAATTTTTTTTTAAAAAAAACATAAGTTGTTGTAATTTGTGATTATCTCAACTACTTAATCTTTATCTTGTAATAATTATTATTTTATTATTTTGTAACTTATCCCTCAAGATCTCTTCCCTATAAATATAGAGGAACACTCTTTGTATTTTGTATCAAAATCAATTCATTCAGAATCAATAAGAAAAACCTGCATCTTTCAAGGTACTCTCTTATTCTATTTTTTTTTTACTTTTATAACACATATTAGCACGATCAGCTTCTATTTAAATCTTTTTACAAAAAAAAATAGAGAAAAAGAAGCTACTTAGAAGTGCCTGAAGCCAAAAGCTTCAAAATTTTGATGATCAAGGGGCTTCAATTATGAAGATCCAGTGACATCAATTGGGTTTTTTTTAATCTGCTTCAATTGCATTTGATGACGATGATCCAATGGCGTCATTCAGTTCTTGACTTCAAACATGTAAAAAGGCATGTTTTGAGATTTTTTTTTTGGTTGGTGGATCTAATTTTTTTTTTTAGTTGCAACTTGAAGTTTGCCGTGTAAATAAATCAGAACTTGAAGTTCTGAATTTAAATCTCAATATTAGAATCTGTACTTCTGATTCAGAACCTGAAGTTATGAATCTCAATATTAGAATATGTAGTTCTGATTAGAACTCATAGTTCTAAATTCTGAATCTCAATATTAATATTAGAACCCGTAGTTCTTATTCAGAACCTAAAGTTCTGAATCTCAATATTATTCGTTTATTAAACGAATCATAATATCAGGATTCATATTCGATTCGTTTATTAAACGAATCAAATACGAATATTCGTTTAGTCATGATATTATTTAATAACATAATTTATCATAATTGATTTACATTAATTCTTCATAAATATATACATATGAAATATGTAATTAATAAATTTATTAAAAATACATCACCAAATATCGAAAATATTATTTTTTTATGGTAATTAACCATAATTTCTTGAATCTTAATGGAAAATAACAATAACTAGTAAATAATAATAATAAAACGAATCTTAAACAAATAAACGAATCAATGAGTTTAAATTCGTATTAACGAATCTAATCGAATTGACTCATTTATTAAACAAATTCATTTTTTCAAACCCGTATTCGCTTTAAAGCGAATCGAATCTAACGAATAAACGAATTCTGACCAAAATTGACACCCCTATATAAAAGTCCCAAACTAATAATTTTTGACTTTTTGAGATAGCTGTTTTTCCTCCGTTAAACTAGAAGATGCTCTGACGCGCTATTGAATTAGGTTCAGCAGTAATTCTAAATTGGATCCAAGTGGTTAGCCGAACTATTGAATTAGGTTAAGCAATAACTCTTTGGGAATTAGCTAATAGTATATATTCAGATCTCAATAATTAATTATTTGTTTTACCTATTACACTCTTCTATTAATTTTTAAAAAAAAAAAAACATAAGTTGTTGTAATTTGTGATTATCCCAACTACTTAATCTTTATCTTGTAATAATTATTATTTTATTATTTTGTAACTTATCCCTCAAGATCTCTTCCCTATAAATATAGAGGAACACTCTTTGTATTTTGTATCAAAATCAATTCATTCAGAATCAATAAGAAAAACCTGCATCTTTCAAGGTACTCTCTTATTCTATTTTTTTTTTACTTTTATAACACATTATTAGCACGATCAGCTTCTATTTAAATCTTTTTACAAAAAAAAAAATAGAGAAAAAGAAGCTACTTAGAAGTGCCTGAAGCCAAAAGCTTCAAAATTTTGATGATCAAGGGGCTTCAATTATGAAGATCCAGTGACATCAATTGGGTTTTTTTTAATCTGCTTCAATTGCATTTGATGACGATGATCCAATGGCGTCATTCAGTTCTTGACTTCAAACATGTAAAAAGGCATGTTTTGAGATTTTTTTTTTGGTTGGTGGATCTAATTTTTTTTTTTAGTTGCAACTTGAAGTTTGCCGTGTAAATAAATCAGAATCTGAAGTTCTGAATTTAAATCTCAATATTAGAACCTGTACTTCTGATTCAGAACCTGAAGTTATGAATCTCAATATTAGAATATGTAGTTCTGATTAGAACCCATAGTTCTAAATTCTGAATCTCAATATTAATATTAGAACCCGTAGTTCTCATTCAGAACCTAAAGTTCTGAATCTCAATATTAAAATTAGAACTCGTAGTTCTAATTCACAACCTGAAGTTATGAATCTCAATATTAAAATTAGAACCCGTAGTTCTAATTCACAACCTGAAGTTATTAATCCCAATATTAAAATTAGAACCCGTAGTTATAATTCAGAACCTGAAGTTCTAAATTTAATCTTAAAATTATAACTCGTAGTTATAATTCACTATGTTATTCTTTTATTTATTATTAGTTTAACAAATTAATTATTTTTATGAGTATGCTATGTGGTTGCCATTAATTTGGATCATTCACATCAGAAAATAAAAATCGAATTTTATTTTTATTTTATTTTTTATAGTTTATTTTAATTTCTTTCATAAATCTGATTAACTATAAGAGAAAATTAGAACATGAAGTTCTAAACTCATTAGTTAATTATTAGATTAGAACCTGCAGTTCTAGATTTATAAAATAATTATAGAACCCGAAGTTCTATAATTACACTACAATTAAAGAACTTGAAGTTCTAATCTCAGTTATTCAGACTTTAGATTAAAACTTGCAATTTTAAATCTTTCATGGAACCTGAAGTTTTGAATCTATAATATCATTGTAGGAACACAGAAACTGGGCGACGCATGCTGTCCCGGGCTCGCGGCCCGGTTGGGAGTACGGAGTAGCCCACAGGGGACTAAACCGGAGAATAATGGAGTCGCCACCCGGTGTGAACGGGACAAAGATTTAAGGCCGCACTCACCCCTCGCAAGGGAAGACCTCAAACCGTTAGGTTCGGAATGGTCCCTTACTTATGCCACTTGTAATAAAATGATTTGTGCAATAATCTAACCAAGCCTAAGCAACATATTTCCAAGGATAATTTACTCCTAAGTTTGCATGCATAGGTACAAAGCTCATATCTAAGTTTACATATAACACATTTTCATACTTGCATACAACCTATTTACATACAATCTATGTCCGAATTCATGCATAAAGATAAATTGACATACGGAAGGCATACAATTTCACATTGGTAGGCACATAAACGCAAACAAATAATATTCATACAAGCATACATATTAAGGAAAGACACTTAAGCGCATAATAGAGATAGATAACTAAAGAGGTAATACAAATGCATAAGGTAAAAAGAGACAACTATATGTTAAGATAGACATGTCGTGATGTGATACAGAAAAGATATCTAGAATTGACACGAACACATGCGTGGGCCTTTTTCCAAATGGTACGTGGAATTGTATCCCGATTACAGATCATACTACCGTCCATTCGGAATCGGCTATGAAATTTATGTCCGGGTTTACATCCTATATACCACGAGAAATAATGCCCAAATGTTATCATAACATGGGTACACCAATGATAATAAATCAAGCCAAGACAAGGATAGATGATGCAATCAATAGATGAAAGACGCGACAAATATCGTGGTAAAGGTAGCCTTTTAGGCTTTCCTTCCCCCAAATGGAGAACCTTTTAGTCCAACACAATAAGCCCATGCGTTTTTCATTACAATGCGTACAAAGATAAAGATAACTATATGGAACTTCGTATTCCCGATTGAACACATCTTACATTCAACCGAATATACATCAACCGGCGCGGCAAAGCCTCGTGGTAAAGGATTTTAACCCCTCAGAATAGGGGACCTTTAATCCAACTTACTAAGCCCATGCGCTCGATCACATCATGTATATAAACAATAAAGATAATAATATCGGACTTCGTATACCCGATTGAACACATCTTACATTCAACCGAATATACATCAATCGGCGCGGCAAGGCATCGTGGTAAAATGTTTTAACCCATCAGAATAGGGGACCTTTAATCCAACTTAATAAGCCCATGCGCTCGATCACATCATACATATAAACAATAAAGATAATAATATCGGACTTCGTATACCCGATTGAACACATCTTACATTCAACCGAATATACATCGATCGGCGCGGCAAAGCATCGTGATAAGGGTTTTAACCCCTCAAAATAGGGGACCTTTAATCCAACTTACTAAGCCCATGCGCTCGATCACATCATACATATAAACAATAAAGACAATAATATCGAACTTCGTATACCCGATTGAACACATCTTACATTCAACCGAATATATATCGATCAGCGCGGCAAAGCATCGTGATAAAGGGTTTTAACCCCTCAAAATAGGGGACCTTTAATCCAACTTACTAAGCCATGCGCTCGATCACATCATGTATATAAAAATAAAGACAATAATATCGGACTTCGTATACCCGATTGAACACATCTTACATTCAACCGAATATACATCAACCGGCGCGGCAAAGCATCATGGTAAAGGATTTTAACCCCTCAAAATAGGGGACCTTTAATCCAACTTACTAAGCCCATGCGCTCGATCACATCATTACATAAACAAATAACATGCGGAAATCAAGTAGCGAATAATAAACAAATCAAAACAACATAAAACGAAATATGCACCGTTTACTCAAGTGGTACGTGGAGTTGTATCTCGAGTACAGATCATACTACCGTCTATTCGGAATCGGCTATGAAATTTATGTTCGAGTTTCCATCCTATATACCACGAGAGGCGACACACTTTTCATTTTATTCAAGGGCCACAACACACATCATTTCACAATAATCATGCATTTTCTATCTATTCAAGAGCCACAATCATGCATCAATAAACAACTCTCATGCGATAAAAACGAATAAAATAATTAAAAAGATAAAGGGAAATAATAGGAAAAGTACCCTCAGGTATAACCTTTTATGTCGACTTTCGGACTCGCGTTTCACGGCTGTCAGAAGGGCTATCATTCCGCAACCCTTCCGGTTCACTGGATTAATGTCTTAGCTCACTGTTTTGCTGTTTAAGCCACTGTTTTGACTCTGTTTTGCTGCTATTTTCTCTGTATTTTCAGGCCACTATTTTGGTCGTTTCGGGGACTGTTTTGAGGGTATTACCTGCGTTGAATGGTCTGTGTACGTGGATGCAATTTATGTGTGTGCGTGAAGGTGAGTGACAAGGCTTGTAATGGGCAGTATGAGTGGCTAATTGCGGCAAAGGGGCAATTGCGTGGAAGGCTGTGGCGTTTATGAGTGTAGGCTTGTGTTCAGTTTGTGCGTGTAGGTTGTGGTTTGATTGAGTGAGGCATGTCAAGGGCGTGGGTAAGGTGGCTTAATTGCAACGTGAGGCAGAGAGTTATTGATGGGCAAAGATGAGGCTTGTAGGCTGTGACGTGTTGAAGGTGTGAGCAAGTTGTGGGCTTCACGTGAAGGTGGTGTGAGTAAAGGTAATATATGCGTGAAGAGGCTGCTGAAGGTGGTTTATGCTTGAGTTGGTGGCATGAAGCAAGGGTGGTTTGCGTAAGGTGTTGAGAGGAGAGGGGACGTGACTTAGGGTTTCATTATTTTTGTCTTGTTTTGCCGTGAATCTCTTGTCTTGCCTATTTGGTTCGTGGCCTTGTGGGTTATTTGTGCCGTGAGTGAGAGAGTTGAGAGAGAGGACCCCTAGGGTTTAGATTTGTGCTATTTTTATAGTGAGAGGGTAGGGTTTCCCCTTGTCTCACAAGGAATAGATTGGATTTGGTGTCAAACAAGGAAAGGATTTGATTGATTGGGGGGACAAATTTTGGTGAATTAGGAAGGTTGAATATTTGATTGGTGTTAATTAGGCATTTAATTTGTTAGATTAGGAAGTCAATATTTTTAATTGGTTATGATTGATTTTAATTAGGCATAATATTTCTTTAATTTAGTATATAATATTTTAAGTTAGGAAGTTACAATATTTTAATTTGGTATAATTATATTTTATGTCTTATTTAATTTGGTAAATGGTTTAATTATTTTATTTAATTCAATTACATTATTTAATTAATATTTAATTTAATTGGGATGTATTTTAGGGTGATGGGCGTGTGAGCCTAGGTGGTGGTGGTGTGGGCTTTGTCTTGGTGGGTTAGGTGTTGTGTTGGTTTGGTGAGTGGGTTTGGGCCAAGGTTAAATGGTTCTGGGTTTTTTAGGCCAAATGTGCTTTAAAACGGAGGTCCAACGAGCGAGCTTGGAGCTAAACATGCGGATAAAATTTTACGAAATGCCGATTCCCTTCCGACAACCGTTTCCCGCAACTTCCTCGACTAAAAAGGTAGTGCCTCCAAATGAGACTCATCATAGAGACTCACATGCAAAAATGCAATGCCTACAATCATATTTATGAACTTAAAGTTCTAAATATTAATGTTATCAATCAGAAATTGCAGTTATGAAATATAATTCCCTTTTAGAACCTGATGTTCTAAATAATAATGTAAGAATGTAACTTGAAGTTCTAGGTCAACGAATTATTTTTTAAGAGAACTTGAAGTTCCAAATACGTGTGTGTAATTTTTGATTCATACATATTTATGTGATTTTTTTCTATTATATTTTTTTCTATTATATCTTTATTCTTTTGAGTTATATTATATATATATTATTATTATTGCTACCAGAAGTTTGCAATAATAAAGAGCTAATCAGATCTGAAGTTCAAATTAGCTTTTAATATCAGAACATGTAGCTCTGAACTATACTTTTTAAATAAAACATGTTGTTCTCATAGAACACGAAAATCAGTTTCTTGATATTCCCAGTAGTGAATGTTAATTCCAACTACGTATAGATATAATAGAGAAACTCCACTACAGTAAATGAATAAGGCTCTGGTAAGTGAAATCATAACACACTTGTGAATACAATTTATAATTTTGTATTACTCTTTTTATATCCCTTTGTTTATGATAAAATGTTAGATCTTTCAAATATCCAGAAGATATTTAGTACTTTCAAATATCTTGAAGATATTACTTTGACTGATACAAAAATACAATGATTATGTACTTGATGTACATAAAATTTGTATCTTATTTGTAGATATTATTGATAAACCTTTATGAAGATTTTTAGAAATCATATAGAACCTGAAGTTCAAAGATATCCGTTGAAATGGTTATCATATCAAGACACAAGTATATATTTACCATTGGCAATTATAAATAAATTAGAACCCGAAGTTCTTAGTTGTAACTCTTAAAACCAAAATTTCTACATCTATCATTTTCATATATGAACCTGAAGTTCGGAAAATTAATCATATAAATTAGAACTGGAAGTTCTACCAAAATTTTTAAATCTAAACCCGAAGTTTAAAGTTATGAATTCTAAAAAAGAATTCGAAATTTTAGGGAACAAAACAAAATTTGAAATTATAAGTTACAACTTTAAACATTTAGAACCTAAAATTCTAAAGCTTACAGTATCATATATATGAACCTGGAGTTCTATACATGAATTTGAAATTTTTGTTATAGATGTCTTATTATACCATTTTATTTCATTGGGTATAGATATTGAAATGTGAATTCAAGTCATGCGCTTGGAAAGTACCATTAAGGAAAATAAATATCTATGAAAGATGAATATTTTCCTATGTCATATTTTTACAAGAGAGCTTGAAGCTCTGACTACTATAAAAGACATAGATGGCCTATTGTTATTGAGTGTATTTCAGCTTTATCAAACATTACCTTACAACTGAAATTGTGAGTTGAATTTTCTTTTGGAAATAACATATTTATCATTCCCTGAAGTGAATATAAAATATATCATAATTGATATGTAAATGTAAAAGAATAACATAATTAATGTCCTGACAATAGTCACGAATCCCCATGATGATAAAGTGATACAAATGGATATAGCCAGCAGATAAGAACCATTAGAGTGGCTAAAGATCTAGCAGATCTTATTCACCTTAATGTGTCGAATCTCTTTGAAATTAAAGAGAGAAAATTATATGTCAATTAGTACTTTATATTGTGTATTTTATTTATATTTTACTTCTAAATAGTAATATTGCTTGTAGCAAAACTATATACCATATATGGTATTGCTGACCTAATTGAAGGCCTTGAAAAAAAGACCATAATCTTGTTATTAATTGGAACTTGTAAATGATTATCTCTTACATATTACCATTTAAATGAGATAATTTTCATCTCCTTAAAAGAAATGAAGCTTCTTGAAGTAAGCCCGCAATTTCATAGAATTAGTTTATATTCTCACACCAGTCAATGTGAAAATGAAGTGCGAATGATAGTTCATTTGTAGCAAATTGTAAATCAATTACGTGATGTATTTATACGACATTAAAAGTAACCAAGTCACATATACCAGTTGTTACTACACTAACCCGGGTGATTGGTCCTGTTGAACAATCTAGTGTAAAAGCAGCTAATGAATCATCTATTGCACGTTAGAAACGTGGTAGAACACTTGGTTCTAAAGATACTATTCCCCTGAAGAGAAAAATGAGAGATTCAGATCCTGTTGAAAATAATGCTCAAGCATTGGCTAAACCCACATCTTCTCAATCACCAGTTCCAGAAGAACTTATAGTCCCTGAAGAGATACCAGCCCCTGAAGAGGCTCAAAATTCCAAAAATGTGGAAAAGTCTACAAATTATACTTATATAAGAGAACTGTGGGATCGAAAGGAAATAACCATCGACAATGTGTTTTCATATACAATAGCTACTGAAATTGCAAATGATTTTGAACTTCAAACTGTCGATGAATGTAGACAAAGACACGATTGGCCTAAATGGAAAGAAGCCATTCAAGTAAAATTGACTTCTTTAACCAAACGTGAAATATTTGGACCCCGTAGTCCAGACACCTGAAGATGTCAAACTCGTTGGTTACAAATGGGTGTTTGTACGAAAACGTAATGAACATAATGAAATCATTAGATATAAAGCGCGACTAGTTACACAAGGTTTCTCGTAGAGACCAGGTATTGACTATTAGGATATGTATTCTCCAGTGATTGATACCATTACATTTCGATTTTTAATCAGTTTGGCTGTCTCTGAAAGATTAGACATGCGTCTTATGGACATAGAGACAACATATTTGTATGGGTCACTTGACACTGATATTTCTGAACCATATAAATCAATTGATCGTAAACTGTGTGTTCAATCAAGTTACAACGATCTTTATACGGATTGAAAAAATCTAGACGCATGTGGTATAATTGTTTGAGTGAATATTGATGAAAGAAGGATATATAAATGATCATATCTGCCAATGTGTATTTATTAGAAAGTCCGAAATTGGATTTGTCATTATAGTAGTATATGTCGATGATATGAACTTAATTGGAACTTCTGAAGAGCTTCTAAAAACTACTGAATATTTGAAAAGAGAATTTGAGATGAAAGACTTGGGAAAAATGAAATATTGTCTCGGCTTGCAGATCGAGCATAAAAATAACAGAGTATTTATCCATCAGTCTGCATATATTGGAAAAATTCTCAAACGTTTCAACATGGATAATGCTCATTCATTAAGTACTCACATGGTAGTCCGATCTCTCGATCCTAAAAAGGATCAATTTCGTCCTAAAGAAGATAATGAAGAGATACTTGGTCCAGAAGTACCATATCTTAGTGCAAAGTGTGCATTGCTGTATTTAGTTCAATGCACCAGACCTGATATTGCATTTTCTGTTAATTTATTGGCAAGATTTAGTTCTGCGCCAACTCGAAGACATTGGAACAGAGTCAAATATATCTTTCGTTATCTTCACGGCACTAAAGACTTGGGATTGTTTTATTCAAATGAGCTAACACAAAAATCAGGCATTGTTGGTTACGCTGATGCATGATATCTCTCTGACCCTCATAAGGCACGTTCACAAACATGGTATGTTTTTACCTATAATAATACAATAATTTCGTGGCGATCTACAAAACAATCTTTTGTTACTACCTCATCCAATCACTCAGAGATACATGCACTACGTGAAGCAAGCAGAGAATGTATATGGTTAAGGTCACTTATCCATCACATTTAGAGCACATGGAACTTAAATTCTACCACAGATACTCCAACAGTGATATATGAAGATAATACTGCATGTATTGCACAAATCAGAGGAGGGTACATCAAGGGAGACAGAACCAAACACATCTCACCTAAATTCTTTTATACTCATTAGCTCCAGCAGAGCAAGCAAATTGATGTCAAGCAAATAAGATCAACCGATAATTTTACAGACTTATTTACAAAAGCTTTACCGACATCAACATTTGAGAAGCTTGTATATAGTATTGGCATGCGTCGACTTAGTAAATTATCTTGATGATATCTTTCATCAGGGGAGCATATTTATTGACATGACACAAGTACATTGTACTCTTTTTCTTTCGACCAGGTTTTGTCCCACTGGGTTTTACTGACAAGGTTTTAATGAGGCAATGTTATTCCGCTCAGAAGTCAAACAAATTATGTATGACTAAAGTAGTCGGGCTCAAGGGGGAGTGTTTTGATTATCCTAACTACTTAATCTTTATATTGTAATCATTATTATTTTATTATTTTGTAACTTATCCCTCCACATCTCTTCCTTATAAATATAGAGGAACACTCTTTGTATTTTGTATCAAAATCAATTCATTCAGAATCAATAAGAAAAGCCTGCAGCTTTCAAGGTACTCTCTTATTCTATTTCTCTTTACTTTTATAACATAAGTAACATTTAATTTTTATATTTAATTTTTTTATTATTAAATTATAAAATAAAAATAAAAAACCTATTCTAATATTAAAACACAATCTCCTATTAAAATAAGAGAACTAAATAATAGACGCCTACACAACATAATTAATTTTTTAGAGTTCGGGTCTTGTTACTTTATTTTGAATTATTTTTATAAAATTTTTCATGAACTTTTTATTATTTGTTGTGTTTTAAGATGCAAATTCTGACTATTAGATCTTATATAGTGACAATCATGGTTTAAAATTTGTTAAGAAAATTTAAGCTTAAATTGAATAAATTACATTATATTTCATTTGAATTCATCCGAAAGAAAATTAAATATTTTAAATAGAGAAAGATGATAATGTGAACTAGAAATATTGGTTGAGAATTGAGAGACAAACAAATGAGAGATATATTGTAATGCCTAACATTTTACGATCTAGTCAGATTATAATCTCGGTGGCCCAGATAAAATTTTTCTGAGAAAAAGAAAATTAATGAATTGGGAAATGAAATTTGATGGAGGTGGGCTTATGGACTTTGTATGAAATTGGCAAACGCATTGAGTGTATAAATGAAATAATTTGGGAATAGTTAGTAAATGGGCCTACAAAGTACACTCCACAAGGTGACTAAACACACTTAAGCCCACTCATGCTTAAATAAAACATGATTACTAACATAATAATATAAAATAAAAATAAAATTAACCCCAAGCTTACACTTTTTGAAAGTTCTGCACCTTTCTCGCCTGAAAAAGAAAAGAACAAGTAGGGGCAACATTTGCCTTGTTCCTTTCAGCCAGACTGAGAGAAAGAGGTAAGAAATCAATTTCTGCCGAGAGCAAAGAGAGTCCAAGCCAAATGAATAAATCAAAGCAAGCATAATTAAGGAGAGTGAAATCAAATATAAAACAAGCTCTAAGGAGTGATTTTGGGTATGGATGAGCTTCATCTTGCGGTAAGAAAATATTATTCAGCAACTTGTAAATTGAATTTTGTTGTTGGTGATGAATTTATGTTAATATGGACTCTTGATTATGTTATGTTGGTACTGAAATGGTGTAGAATTAATTATAGATTGTGGGTTACATTTTATAAAAACTCTAGGAGTAACTTGAAATTAGAAATCATGGATTGAATGAGTGCATTGAGATTAAATGTGTTTAGTAGTGTTCACTGAGGATAGTGACGATGATTTTGTACATTAAAAATGGATAGAATGGTGGCTTGTGTTTGATCATGAATTCGACAATGAGGGGTATGATGGGGGGCTATTTTGGTTATTTGATCAAGGCATGAAGCTTGTTAAAGTGAATTTGTAAGTGCCAAACAAGGATGAACAAGTAGAGGTTGTAGTAAATGTAATATATATTCTTTGTGCACACCAATTGTTTGCAGAAATGAGGACTTTAATAAGATTAAGAAATTAATTTTATTTTGTGTATTATATGTGTTTAATGTGCTGAAAAGTCTAGTGGTAATTGTTGAAGTAAATTTGTCAAATAGGGCAGTGGACTAGATAACTTGGGTTGGGCAGTGAGTTCGGTTTACGACACCTTCTGCACAAGTCCTAATTCATTACTTATAACTTGAGTTCGAGGTGTCCGTTTGACAAACCATAAATTCATGAGTAAACTAAACACATTAGGGACTAACATATCCAAAACTCAAAATTTTTGGACTTAAGATGAAGCCAAACCGATTTTTTGAAATTGGGTAACCTGCTGTGAATACACCCAGTTTATTTTTCTGATCACCCTTGAATTTTGGTTTAAAACATGAGTTTCTGAAATCGAAACTGAGATCCGTAAAAATTGACATAAAGTAGACACACTGAGGTCCATTCTATTAAAGTTTCAGCCCTTGATTCCATCCCAATCAATCGTGGTGAATTTTCGAAATTAACATTAGAGCATGGGATTTTAACAATTACGCAAAATCTAAAATTTCGCTACCGTACTACCGTAACTTGAAATCTAGGTCCGTAAGACTCTTAGATAACCTGAGTACCCAACGTTTTTAATGAATTTAGTGTCTCATGCTTTTCATAACCTATTTAATATTTAAGAATTACTTTTGTCATGCCTTATATAACAAATTCAATTTATTATATGTTACGGACAGGAGCTCACATCGTTAGCAATTTCATAGTGAGTTTCTAGACAATCATCAATCTCTGTGAGTGGATGTTTTCTTTTATATTTTTCTTGATGTGTAATTCAAAATGTTTTATGTTTTGAAGTTTTATTTGTTTGAGGTTTTAAATTGACAAAGAATATGCATAATCATTAAATATTTCTGTCTCAGCGCTTGTTCAATGCTTTCATGATTTCTAAATTATCTATATGTTTCCGCTGAGATGCTCGATTGATTATATATTTCCATCCCGACGCTTGTTGCATGTTTTTATATTTTTATGACTCATTATATGTTTCCGCCGGGGTGCTTGTTTATGGTCTCGTCCATCAGAAATGGATTGATCCGTTACCTTGTCGATAAATGATCGTTCGTTCATCGCTCAGTCTATGCGCGTGACTTGTACGTTGAGCGCTTGAAATGTTTTTGATGATATATGCATTAGAAATGGTTTATAGATATGTTTTATAATTTTTTTATGGTTTATTATTTTAGTATCCACTCACCAGGTCGTTCAAACGATCTGACCCCCCCAAACTCCACAGTTTGTTTTGCAGGTGGTTATATCTGATTGGCCATAGCCGAACAGGCACCTGAGATCGGGGAATCGAGCTACTGCAGTCACTAGAGTATGGGTCTGTCATGCTAAGTTTATTGTTCGCATTTAGATAGAATGCGTGTATGTCAGTTCAAGTCAAGTCTGAATGTATATTGTGTTATTTAAATGAAATATAAGTATTTATTTAAAGTCAGTAAGTTGTTCGTATAGCACTAATTAGTTCATGAATTGTTTTAATAAATGTTTGTTATAGTCTAGAAAGTTTACAAATGGTCAATGGCTCAGGGTGGTGGTGAGGATCCATCACCTGTCGGTAACATCTCCTCACTGGTTATGCTACACATATATTAAGTATAAGTAAACCAATTATCTCATTTACACTATAGAACCAAAGAAATAATGAGCATTTATAGGATCAATAATTGAAATAGTATTAGAGATTTGTTATGATATAAAATTATAGTTAAAAAGTATTCATACCGTATAAAAATACGGGTCCTATGTTAGCTACTAATAATAAATATAAAGAGTCTTAAGTATAAAAGTGGTTGTTTATATTGTGGGGTTCCTCACAATAAGACAATTGATTGACTATAGATTTCTTGATATAAATGTGGTCATGACACCGATTAATACATGCTATATAATATTATACACTATTTTCTTTTAAGCATAACATACCGTAAGGTTTTGGGGTTAGCGCGGAAGCATTCATGTGATTGGAATTTAAAATTTTCTTCCAAAACCACTTTCAGGATCGTGATTATGTCGTTGTTGATGTAAACAAATATACTATTAAATTAATCTCTATTAATTTTAACATGCATGTAATAAATTTTATTTATCAATATAGATAATATTTACTAATAATAAAACATACCTTAATGTGCTTATTAATTTCCTTGAGCCTTTTGAATATCCTCCATGATTTCTCCCTTACAGTAGTGCACCAAGCATTGCACCCTTAGTTGGCACACTAGCACTCCTCTACGAACAATCGTTCCAACTTTTGAGAACAAAGAAAATCCCTTTTCTTTTCTAGGATGTTTAAATCTTTAGGAAAAAAATCATCAATTGCATATATATAATATATATATATTTTTTGCAAACCTTTTGCATGTATATATTTATTTATACTATTGCCAACATTTAAACAACAATCAAATTGCTTCACCCTTTTGTTTCAATGTGAACATATGTAAATATAAGCATGGGATTTGTTTCAATTGTATCCCAATATAATAAGGTCAATCCAATATCTCTCCAAATCAAATTTGATCTATTGAAAATTCTTTCCAAAATAAATTAGGATACTTAATCAAATTAGAAATCTTAATTAAATAAAGGCTTCCATATTTAATCTTAATTAAGACTCTCATTAATTTGGGTGCTAGCCCACTAAATTAAAGCCCAATAGTTAATTAACTATTAATTAATTTAACTTACTTAATTTTAATTAATAATTAATTAAAATTACATTTAATTCAATTTAATTTATTTAATATAGATATCAAATATCTATTTAAACAATTAAATCCAATTTTATATTTCGAATCAAATTAATATTTTTCGAAATATCCCGAATATCCTTATCCAATTAGGAAACGCCAAAATAATCATTTACTAACTTATAATAATCATCATTGAATTTGTAACATAGACGAGAAATATATTGTGCGACCGTCCTAGGTTCATTATCGAGTAGCAGTGGAATGTATTAACTCTTTAATATTTCATCTCTATGAAATTCCACAGACCATGGGTAATCATCTAACAGCAAGCCATGGCCCATAGACGATGAATGAAATGAGAAAACATATGAACCTGTTAGAATACACTTCGAGCATGTCATCTCATTCCTTCCGATATTTATGTTTCTTATCGAGGCTGGGATCATGGTAAGGTCAAATCCTTATACTCGACAAACTATATCTTATGGATTTGATATCTCTAAGATATCAACTTCTTTGGTCAAAGACTTATATCCACAACTTTGAGTTTCCTTGAAATATCTCTAACTTTTATTATCAAAGTTATCGGTTCCCATCTTGAGCATACATGACTTAGTAGGTCAATCGCTCAAGGCCATCTAGCATTTATTCAAAGGACGTGATAGTCAAATGAGGATATACTAGTGAATTATCGCACAAGTCATCATATGATCTCAAGTCAGAGGATATGACGACACTAATATATTATTACGAAGATCAATAACCTTAGATAATATTACCATATGATCTTACGTTTTCGTGGTTGTGTTCGATATTTCATTCTACCAATGAGACATCTATTGTATGTGTCCTTATGATATGAGACTCATCATCCATTCTATTAACATCATATGCAATCTAGGCGACACACAATAATATTGGTCAAGTGATATATCATTATCATGTATAACAATCACATTTTACCAAGAACTTAATTTAAGACATATATAAATATCGTTGACTCTCATAATCACGAACGTCTTTTGGATTAACAATATTCATCTGACATAATGTCTGAGGACATACACATAAAATATGGATGTAATAATGAGTAGTTAACAAATGTCTTTTATTAATAAATAATAAACTGTATTACAAACATTATACCTTAAACTAAATCCATAACTAGTTTTAGGGCATACACTCTAACAAACTCTCACTTGCATTAAAGCTAGTTGTTATGATACCCAATGCCCATCTTCTCAAGATAACGCTACATTTGTTCTTGCCTCATTGGCTTTATGAGTGGGTCAGCTACATTGTCAGCTAAGGTGTTTTCAGAACGACTATCTTTCCATCTTTAACATATTCTCTTAGTATGTGATACTTTCTTTGAATGTGTTTGGATTTCTGTGCGACCTTGGTTCATTGGCCTGTGTTATAGGCCCATTGTTGTTGCAGTTCAAAGGGAACACTCCTTCAATTGCTGGAACCACACCTAGCTCTGTAATGAACTTCTTTATCCAAACTACTTCCTTTGATGTTTTCGAAGCTACTATGTATTCTACCTCAGTAGTGGAGTCCGCAATAGTAGATTGGTTGGTACTCTTCCAACTAACTGCTCCTCCATTACATAAGAAAATGGATCCATAGGTTGACAGTGTCTGTCTGAAACTATAAGTCCATAACCTTTTCTGAAATTACCTACAAGCACACAACAAACACAACTCTATATACCCAAAAGGAGGGGTGAATTGAGTAATGACCTTAATATGCGGAATTAAAAATCGTTGCCAATTTTATGCTACAAAGCTTGTAGCTTTATGATCGGTGCGAAATCACACGCGTATAATGCAAGCACACGTATCGTTCAAGTAGTATAAAAAGTATCGATCCCACGAGGACTTAAACCTAAGCTATTAATTTTTATGAGGCCAAATGATTACTAGTATCTAACATATTGATTGATTGACTGGTGATGACTTTAAACTTAAAAACAAGTAAATATAATTACGCGAAAGTATGTTGAGGAAAATTCAAATTTATAAAACTATCCAGGGTTGTGATTTCTTCCAATATCTTTTTAAAGATGAAATGATTATTTTACGTTTGTGTAATTTATTGATTTATTAACCTGAAACACGAAATTATGTAAAAGCCTATTCCGATGGTCAAATATAAATACCCAGTATAACCCAATTAATCATAATCATATGTTAACCAAGTTATCTGAATTCATTAAGATTAAGTTCCAATTATGGCTACCCCCGCCCGACATATATATTCATATCATGTAAGGAAATCTATTAAAGGGTTATCTATCCTCAAGGAAGATCGTGGGCTATTGAGTTAAGGTCTTTAACTTAAAGTCTCATTTCCAAGTTCATTTAAAGTTTACCAGTTCAATTTTATTAATGGCCAGTTAATAAAAAGCATTAGGATTAAGGCTCAATAAATAAACCCTTATATTACCCAAACCGTAAATAACCCCTTATTAACCAATGATATTAGAATTCATCACAACCCCAGATAACTAACTTAGTTACAACACATAACTAGGGCTAGTAAAACTTAAATAAAATAAAAGACATAAAGTAAAATACTGAAAATAAAATGCTGAAGTAAATAAAGAAAATACAATAAAAGAAAATGCTAGGGCTAGAGGATCTACTTTTATCACTACTATTTTAGATATCTCCCTTAATATAATATATTAACTTGTGTGATATTACCAACCAGCCATATAGGCGGTATCCTGATTAAGTCAGATTAAGTCCAACCGATCATAAATGCGGTATCACAATTTTTCCATAAACAAGCTATATAGGCGGTAATTACCAACCGACCAACCAGGCGGTATCCATGCTTAGTCAGGTTAAAACTAGTTTATAATTGATTACCAACCGACCAATATAGCGGTGTCCTTGTTAAGTCAAATTTTAAATAGTAAATATATTATAATTAAGGGAGATTAATCTAAATAGTAGTAATAAAAGTTTTACCTTTCACCCTAGCAGGGGGAAGTTACCTCCTCATAGCTGAATAGTAAAAACTGAAAAAGTAAAGAAAGTAAATTACTATTATAGAAAGTAAATAAAATTAATTACAAAACTGAAATTTAAAGAAAACTATATACAAACTCCTTATTTATTCAGAGAATTACAAAGAGGAAGATACATCTGAAACTAAATTTCGAACTGAATTTATAGGCGTTGATAGGCCCTGCGCGTCGCGACGCGAACTCCTTATGGGACGCGACGCGCGTGATTTACGACATGGCTTGCGGAGAGTTCGACACGTGGTAGGTGGCTGAGAGCTGAATGATTGCGATGACGTGGCAATGTGGATTGTCGGCACCATAAGATTGCGACACGTGGCATGCAATGATTGGCTGATGATAACGTGGCGATGATGTGGCACATTGACTTGGCATGTTGCTGATGTGAACGTCTACGTGGCTGACACGTGGATGACACGTTGACGACAAGTGGCGATGGCGATTTTCGGCACCATAGGATGATGACACGTGGCACGGTGCATGTTAGCAGATCTCCTCTAATGTTGACATGTGGCATGCGCACGTTAGCATCCGGTGCATGTTAGCAGACTTCTCAGATTTTGACATGTGGCATGGTGCATTTTTTAGCATGAAGCGACGCAAGTTAGGCGTCGCGACGCGTGGAGCGCAGCGCGACGCGCCAAATGACTTTTTTGCCCTTTATTGTCCTTTTTTTTACTGTTTTGGCTATAAATCACCTCCAAAATGTCCTGAAACTTTATTTATCTACAAAATAAAACAAACACACATCAAAATATTCACAAAACTCAAGAATCTATACAAAATATTAGGTCAAATGAGTGGGAAATAATGATACTTTACCACTCATCACACCAAAACCTAACATTTTGCTAGTCCTCGAGCAAAATAAAAATAAAATAACATAAAAATAAAATTAAGCTAAGCCACTTTCGTAGGGATCACGGTTTTAGCGTATGCAACAAGCCTTTAAACCCATATGTGTCCCTAGTGGACGAGTTGTAGTCTTGTGAGGGGTTACAGCAACGATACCCACAAATATTTTACAAAAGTAAAAACATAGTAAAACTAATGCACACAAAAGCAAAAAAGACAAGAGAAAAGAGAATAAAGAATTTAGTGATTAAGCAGGTGAAACTTCTACTCCAAGTTACTAGTTGTTTTGTTTCTTTCTAAATTACCGAATAAGTAAATTCTCCGATTATATATATCATTCTCCATACACACAACCAATAAAATATTAATCAACTCATTTACAATAGTCACAAGTGCAGTTGAGAAGAGAGTATTATTTTTGTCCTAAAATTTTATTAGAATTCACACATTTTTGCAGCAATGGAATAATTTTTCTGATTTTTATATATATATTTTTTATATACAATATTGTCTGTCTATGTAGCGAGCTTTGGGTCAGTGACTCCCAAGCCAGTTTGCTTTAGGGCACTAGGTGTTAAGACACCCCTACTGACTTAATTACTCAGACTTTAGATATATATATTTTTGTAACATCCTTGATCCATGTAGCGAGCTTTGGGCCAGTGACTCCCAAACCAGTTGGTTTTAGGGCACTAGGTGTTAAAACACCCCTACGGACTTAATAACCCGGATCAGACGTTTTTTTTTTTCCCATCGCTTTTCATATATGCTTCCTCCAATTAAACTAGAGCACTGAATATTACAAACTTTTCAATTACAGCTCTTGTCCGTATGTTACCATGTATGTTGATAATACATGTCAACTGAGCATATGAAGATCCATTTTAATTAGTTTTATGGAGAATTCACAAATTAAATAATTTAAAAGGAAATAAACAAAAATTTAGTTGTTTTAAAATAGGTTGAGATATGTCTTAGAAGTGGAAACTCCTTACACAGCTATCTTACATCAATTTCACCCAATTAATCAAATTAAAAACACAAAATATTTTTTTGATTTTTTTGTAAAATTTTTCAATTTTTTTTTTGTATTATTTGAAATTTGGACTAAAAACAACATACAAACAAGATACTAATCAACTATTCCCCACCCCCAAACCTAAATGAGACATTGTCCCCAATGTCTTAAATTGTAGAAGAAGAGTTTAGAAGATAATATCTGGTTAGCTGAAATTCTACATCTAAATGGGAAATTTAAAGGTTAAGATCCAGATTTATCCGACGCTTCTTACCACGATCATCATCAGACCATTTTATATTGGAAAGGATAGGGTCAATCTGTGGTTCGAAGGCTAAGATTTGGTCAATTAAATCCTGAGCAGTTCTGACAGTGAAGAAGAGTTCTTTCAGAGGTTTTGACACGAACCTATTTCTCCGGGCATCATCAAGAAATACACAAAGAAAATCATAAAATCCATCTGTGTTGAACAATCCAATTGGTTTCTGGTGTATGTTCAAGTTCGCCAATATAGCACTAAAAAATCTCCTCCAACGTACCCAAACCACCTGGCAAAGCAATAAAAGCATCAGCACGGTTAATCATTTCCACCAGTCGTTCAGACATACCTGGCACAGTTAATCTATAGATTTTTATGCCAATAATATATATTGCTTCTCCCAAGTCTTTCATTGAGAATGTTTTGAATAACCAAATTTTGACCGAAGTCATCATAGCGACATCATTTCCCAATAGTAATATCTCATCCATATATAATATTAAGAACGTTATGGCGCTCCCACTGACCTTTCTGTAAGCACATGGTTCATTTACATATTTGATGAAACCAAATATTTTGATTGCATCATCAAATCGTAGATTCCAACTCATAGATGCGTGCTTTAGATCATATATAGATCTTTACAACTTACATACTTTATGACTATCAATTTTAGATATAAAACCTTCTGGCTATTTCATATAAATTTCTTCTTCAAGAAATCCATTTAGAAATATTGTTTTTACTAGGGGTGTTCACGGGTCGGGTCGGGTCGGGTCGGGTCACGAGAAGTTCACACGAAGGTGGAACCCAATCGGGTTCAGGTCGGGTCGGCATAAATTTTTTTTTTAATGAATTAATTATTTTGAAATATAAATATTTGTTATTTTATGTCTCAAAAAATACCATAAATATAAAGTTTTAATACAACAAAAATAAAACAAATGAAATAAAAGTAAAAACTTTAAAAATAATAATAAAATTTTTAGAAAAATAATATAAACACTATAGGGTCGGGTCAGGTCGGGTTTTAGTATCAAACCCGTTGCCCAACCCGAAAATTTCGGGTCGGGTCGGGTTGAAAATTTGTAAATTTTTTTTGACCCGCGCGGGTTGACCTGACCCTATAAACACCCCTAGTTTTTACATCCATTTGCCAAATCGAATAGTCAAAGTAAGCTGCTATAGCTAAGAGAATTCTAATGGATTTGCATAGCTACTGTCTTTCTAGAACCTATTCTAGAATTATGCAACCATAAGTAAAGTCAGAAAACCTATTCAAGTAATAAGCATGCAGTGGATTAGAAGTATAAATCTATAAACAATATAGAATAAAAGGAAAACAAAAGCAGGATTTTCTATAAAATTACGCATTGCTTAAGTTATGGATTTTTAACCCAGCAATGTCTCCCACTACTTTACGTAATACCGTAATCCCCAACGGAGAATGAAAAGTCGATAATTAAATCGAATTCCATATTGAGAGTAGGATCCCATGAATATATTTCGACTCACAGCTTTGGTTCGATAATTAAATCGAATTCCACAGTGAGAGTAGGATCCCATGAATATATTTCGATTCACAGCTTTGTCACGATCTCGCCTACGTATATTCATTAGGTAGACAACTCATTGTCAATACTCACTAGTGACTCCTGGTTTTGGTCCTGACTTTTTCTCGTTATGACAGCTTTGGCACGTTCACAAGGAGGCGTATCAAGGCTTCACTTGTCAATGACAAACTCAAGCTACCGATGTAGTCCTGACAGCTTTGGCATGTTCAGGATTTCCACTTTCACTTGAATTTGTCCAGTATCAATATACAACCGGTATGGATAATAATTCTATAACCTATACCCTCACAACTTTGGCACGATCTCAGATGCAGTTATAGAAAGATACCCATAAACCGTACTGACAAGACGGACCAAGAAACATGTATCCAATACACGTTACTTTACAACCTTATTTAAACGAGGATTTTCCTCAGGAAGCTATACTCTACATCAAATGCAGAATTTTAATCTAAATCATTTTCTAAACAATTCAATTCTACCTTAGAAAACATAACACAATTTAACCACTAAATTTCCGTTATATTTTCCGTTAACGTAGAATAGAAAAGTTAAGAAGCATATATAGATTAAAAGCATGTGCGAACATTAAAATTAGATTAAATATCAAATATCAAGCATGAATAATGTAATGGATGAAGCATCAGACCCGTTTTGATACCATTTTTGTTGGGGTTTTAGGTGATGGGCGCAGCGGAAGCGCGGTTCGGGCGAAATCGTAATTTAAAACTTTTTCAAATTACCGAATAAATTATTAAATATCTAATATGAATAAATTATTCATATTTCACCTAAACCTATTTATTCGATATCAAATAGCGATATAAATATAGATGAAACGTCGTGAAACTTTTACGAAAAATATTTTTCCGCAAAATGACGCAAAATGCGTTTTTGACCGAACCGGCCACCCGAAACTTATGGGGACTGCTCAGGTCAGCCCCAATAGTGTCAGGGCAGTTCATGGGGTGCCCGAACAGAGACGAACTCACTGTTTGGGCAGCCGTCACCCGATTGACTCAAAAGTCACTCGGTAATGTCATTTTTGGCCGTTTTCGCTTATTTCAACTTTGAAACACTTTCTGGCAATTGTTCCAACTCCCAAAACACATCCATTACATTCATATGACATCAAATTCATCAAAAAATTTCTAGTTTCATCAGATCTGATCCAGAACCAAAAATTAACAATTTTCATGCTTTAAATCCAATTTTTTTAAGATTTAATCAATTAATCAAAAACACCAAATCGAGTCACCACATATGAAAAACCCAAGAACAATTATAGGTGTCACAAGAGTGGTCATAACACTCTAGAATAGCAACTCATCAACAATTGATCAAATTGGACACTAATTACACTAATTGCATCCAATACACTTCACATATGCATATAAGCTACCAATTCAACCACCACAACCAAAAACCCCAATTTTCACAAAAAAAGGAACCATAGAAAATTTCTAGTAATTCAAGAAAATAAGAAACTAAATTTCTAAGCTTAGGGATTAAGGATTACCTTTTAATCTCTTGAATTTGCTAAGCTTTTCTTGAATTTTTCCTTTATTTTTCTTCATGGTTTCATCAAACCAATTTTAGGGTATTGTTTTTCAAGGTTTTTGGCTATGGCAGTAAGTGATAGGAAGAAGAAAAACATTTTCCCTTTTATTATATCATGACCGACTTTAGCATTAAAGGAAGGGCAATTTGGTCATTTTTTATTTTAATCAAATTAAAGTCAAATCAAACTTTATATTATCAAATCATATTTTGACAAATAAAGTTCAATTAAATCATGCCATGTAAACCAATAATAATTGGACAAATTTTCATAACATTTATGAAAAAGAGTTATTAATTAATCATTTAAATATTTAACAATTAAATATCCAAATAATCAATTAATATAATTATTATTATATATGTATTTTTATTTACAATAAATAACAAATACATATATTTATGGCATGTGTCAAAATCTCATTTGACGGATAATTAATGTGTATCTAATCGTATTATGTATCAACTACAAATACACAATAATTACGATTGACAAAAATTGCCCCTATGCATGTGTTATCGTTTAACCGATTAAACGATCCAAATTAACTCACTTAATCCGATGAAGTATTATGAATAATCCGTATTATTCATATCAAGTTGCCAAGTGCTCAACGAGTAAACTTCATATTGTGGGACTCTCTAAGTTTAGGTTTATCCGTCACGAAATCCAATTTCGTGTCCATAATCCACCCACTCATGGATTACGACGACCACGGATAATCTCGCTAAAATATGCAAGCCGAGGTCATTGCATACATATAATCCCTTCATCACAGGCTATCCATATTATACCTGGGATATAGATGAGAACGTCAAATCTGTTCGGTATAAAATAGTCGACTTTCAATTTACGATCTCTAAATAACACTCGGAATTGATTTCTGAAGTTATACCACGGCCATGGATTTACTGGATCGTAAACACTTGCGGATGCCTATGCCCTGTACACAGGACTGACGGATCCTGTCTTGATACGCACTGGATATCATGAGCATCAGTCCACACCCAACGAACAGGCAGAGGTTTGGTTATGAATAGATCGGTGACGTGACTGCCATCAAAGTGTGGATGATAACTCATATATCCCACTGTGGTATCTCAAGTCAAAGGA
>SKCR01009382.1:0-71529 GCA_019454045.1 Zanthoxylum bungeanum
ACTGATCCATGTTGAATATCTTCAACACTTTGTCAATGTACGAGCTTTGGGAGAGTCCAAGCAGCTTTCTAGATCTATCCTGGTAGATCCTTATTCCCAGAATAAAGGCTGTTTCTCCCAGGTCATTCATGGAGAATTTTAATGAAAGCCAAGCTTTCACCGATTGTAGCATGGGAATGTCATTGCCTAAAAGCAATACATCATCAATATATAGGACAACGAATGTCAGTGCGATCTCATTAACCTTCTTACATACACAAGAATCATCTTCATTTTGAATGAAACCATATTCTTTTATGATCTCATCAAAACGTTGGTTCCAAGAACGCGATGTTGCTTCAATCCATAAATGGATCGATTTAACTTGCAAACCTTGTTTGCATGTTTTGGCACGAAAAAAATGTCAGGCTGTTGCATATAAACATCATTCAAAAGGTTTTCGTTAAGGAAAGCGGTTTTGACGTCCATCTGCCATATTTTATAATCGAAATATACAGCAATAGCAAGCATTATTCAAATGGATTTAATCATAGCAATGGGTAAAAAGGTTCGTCGTAATCGACACCATGTCGTTGACGATATCATTTCGCTACAAGCCTAGCTTTGTACGTTGGTATGTTGCCATCCATGTCTGTCTTCCTCTTGAAGACCCATTTATAACCAATAGGCTTAACGCCTTCTGGTGCATCAACCAGTGTCCAAACTTGGTTGGTATATATGGAATCCATTTCGGACTTCATGGCCTCTTGCCATAAAGCGGAGTTGATACCTTGTATCGCTTCCTCATACGTAGCCGGCTCATTATCCTCAATAAGATATCTACATGAGGTGAGATCGGAAACCCATACCTCTCATGTTGTTTTCTGACTCTCTCCGACCTACACGGTTCTTGTGTATTAGAATATTGTGGAATAGTCTCATCCCTGATGGACTGTTGTGTTCCGTAAGAGGGTCGGTGCAAGGAACAGTATCACTCCGATTTTCATTGAGTTCTAATTTCCTCCCACTTATCACTGCATCTATGAATTCCTTTTCGAGGAAAACTGCATGAATAGCAACAAATATTTTATTCTCTTGTGGGTTATAGAAGTAATATCCTTTGGTTTCCCTAGGATAACCTACAAATAGGCACTTATCCGATTTGGGTTCTAGTTTGGTACCATCTAAACATTTAACATATACTCAGCATTCCCAAATCTTCAGGAATGATAAACCCGGTTTCTTTCTTGTCCATATTTCATATGGAGTCTGTCCAACAGATTTTGACGGAACCTTATTCAAAATAAGTATTGCATTGTTCAATTCGTATCCCCAGAAGGAAATTGGTAGCTTAGTGCGACTCATCATTGACGTCACCATGTCCAACAAGGTTCAGTTTCTCTCGTTCGGACACACCGTTCAATTGAGGTGTTCCGGGAGGAGTCCACTGTGAAAGAATACCATATTATTTCAAGTAATTGAGAAACTCATTGCTCAAGTATTCTCCACCACGGTCCGACCGTAATGTTTTAATACTTTTGTCGGTCTATTTTTCTATTTCGTGTCGAAACTCTTTGAATTTTTCAAAAGTTTCCGACTTGTGTCTCATAAGATACACATAACCATAACGCGATGCATCATCCGTAAGATTACGAAGTATTCATATCCACCTCTAGCCTAGTTATACATGGGCCCACATACGTCACTATGAACGATGGCTAATAACTCGGTGGCACGTATACCTTTACCGCTAAAAGGTGTTTTAGGTATTTTACCTAACAAACAAGATTTTCAGACGTCATATGAATTAGGATCAAATCCGTCCAAGTATTCACTCTTCAAAAGTGTAGATATACGAGTCTTGTTATTGTGTCCCAGACGACAATGCCACATATAAGTTTCATACGTGTTACTCAATTTGAGCCTTTTGATTGTCATGTTATATGTTTGAGATTCATTTACATTCAAAATATAAAGACTATTATTAACATCTGCTGTACATTTCAAAATATCATCTTTATATACAAAATACCCAGTGTTCCAGAATACAAAGTTATACCCGCATCGGGTTAAACAAGATACATAGATGATGTTCCTAGTTAAACTAGGTACAAAATAACAATCACCTTATGTAATTACATGCCCCAAGGGCAGATAAAAAACATAGGTCCCAACGGCCAAAACAGCGACTCTCGTCCCGTTTCCAACTTGTAGGTCGATCTCAACTGAAGCCAGTCTCCTACTAATCAGTAAATCCTACACATTAGTACATATGTGAGTACCACATCTAGAATCAAAAATCCAATTTTTAAAACCAGTAGTGGACATGTTTATAACAAACATACCTGAAGCCGGAGCTTTACTCGCCTTCACTTCCTTCATGTATGCTTTGTACTCACGACAGTCACGCTTCCAGTGACCCCGTTTGCCACAGTGTAGACGACATCTTGGGATATGTCCTTAGTCGTCCCAGAAGACTGTGATGATTTGGCCTTGTCTTTTTTCTTCTTTTTCTTCACACCCCCAGAAGCCTTCGGCCAAGCCTTGGCATTCTGGGGTGTCGATGTAAGATGCGCCTCACGCTTCTTGCCCTTCAGAAGCTCTAGCTCTGCCTCTTTCAGCATCGCCATCAACTGTCCAAGAGTCTTTTCTTGATTCATCATGTTATATTTCATGACGAACCTGCCCCAACAGTCGGGCATAGACTGTAAGATCAAATCTATGGAAGTCTCGGCCTCGAAGGTTATGCCCAGCTGACCTAGCTATTCGATGTTAGCAATCATCTGCGACGTATAGTGCTCGACAGATGTACCCTCTGACATACACGAGCGAAAGAGCTTCTTTTGCAATTCGTACTTCTGAGATCTAAGGTTAGATATGTGAAGAACCTTCAATTTCAACATCATACTATAAGGATCCAATCCTTTGTTCTGACGAAAACTGAGGAGTCATTGCGGCAAAGAGCGACTCATAATTAACCTTATCATGTCCAATAAAATTCGATTTCTCCGTTCGGACACACCGTCAAATTGAGGTGTTCCTGGATGAGTCATTTATGAAAGAATACTATACTCTTTCAAATATTCAAGAAACTTATTACTTAAGTATTTTCCACCACGGTCTAACCGTGACGGTTTTAATACTTTAGCCAGTCTGTCTGTCTACTTTGAGTTGAAACTCTAAAAGTTTCTGACTTGTGTTTCACAAGATACACATAACCATAACGCGATGCCACATCCGTAAAGGTTACGAAGTATTCATATCCACCTCTAGCCTAGCTAGATATTGGCCCACTTACATCACTATGAACGAGGGTTAACAGATCGGTGGCACTTGCACTTTTACAAAGTAAAAGGTGTTTTATGAACTTTGCCTAAAACTAGATTCGTAGACATCATTTGATTAGAATCAAATCTGTCATAGTATCCACTCTTCAAAAGTGTGGATATATGAGTCTTGTTTAATGTGTCCCAGACATCAATGCCACAAATAAGTCTCATCTGATTAATTCAGTTTAAGCTATTTGTTTGTCATGCTATATGTATGAGATTAATTTATATTCTAAATATAAATACTGTTATTCACATCTAATGTGCTTATCTCGATATCATCTTTATAAACAAAACACTTAGTGTTTTCTAGATTATAAAGGTATACCCGCAACGGGTTAAACTTAGATATAGAGATAATGTTTCTAGTCAAATTAGGTACATTATAACAGTTTCCTAATTTAAGTACATGTCCAAAGGGTAGTTCCTCAACTTAGGTTTTCACGTTAAAACAGTGACTCACATCCCGTTTTCGACTTGCAGGTATATCTCAACTGAAGCCAGTCTCCTGCTAATCAACAGATTCCGCACATCAGTACATATATATGTACCACATCTAGTATCAGAAATCCAATTTTGAAACTAATAGTGAACATGTTTATGACAAACATACTTGAAGCCGGAGCCCTGCCCCGCATTCACTTCCTTCATGTCTGCCTTGTCCATATGGCAGTCACGCTTCAGTGACCCCGTTTGTCACAGTTTAGACAGACATCTTGGGATATTTCATTTGTCTTCATAGAAGACTATGATGATTATGCCTTTGTCTCTTTTAGAAGCTCTGGCTCTGCCTCCTTGAGCATAGCCATCAACTCTCCAAGAGTTTACTCTTGGTTCATAATGAACCTGCCACAGCTTTTGGGTAGAGACTATAAGATCAAATCTTTGGTAGTCTCAGCCACGTAGGTAATGCCCAACTAACCTAGCTGATCGATGTCAGCAATCATCTGCGACACCTAGTGCTCAACAGATGTACCCTCTGACATACGCGAGCGAAAGAGCTTCTTTTTTAATTTGTACTTCTAAGATCTAAGAATAAATCTATGAAGATATTTTAATTTCAACATCATGGTACAATGATCTAATCCTTAATTTTGACGACAAAATTAAAGAGTCATTGCGGTAAGCATAAATGATTGAGCACTAAAGTTATCATCACCATGAGTCTTCCAAAACTCATGCTCCACTATTTGCTCAACTCCGGGCTCAGGCCCGAGATGTTTCTCTATCAAATATAATAACTTCTCAGTTCCAGGACTATCCTGAGGTTCTATTCCCAATTTGAAAATTAAAGCCGTTTAAAGACATTTTCACCCAGGATTATGTTCTAAACGCTAATCTTTCAGTTATCTTGATTCCAATAGTCCAACTATCCAATCAACGATTTCGGGTACTATAATGATTACTATAGTCTAACTATATATAATCAACTATAATCTGATTGGTTAAATTCAAATATATTGATTACTATAATCCAATTATAAAATCAACTATAAATGAAGTAGTTTAAATACAGTCCAACTGTTTAATTTAAAACAACAATTAAATATTAGTCCAACTAATATATATTTAAATAATGACGAAAAATTGAAATGAGCGCGTATTGGCAAGTATAAACGAAATTGCAAATTTAATACTTGCCTCCCACTATTTTTCGGCGAGCCACTAACCCTCTGTTGAGTACTCGGGAAACCTAGTTTCCTAGTGGGCTAGGATCCCGTTAAATAACACACAACCTTGACTTCGGCCAACAAGCTGTATGATATTTAACTAGGTAGATCCTTAAGATCAATTGGATCTCATCCAATTCCTATATCCAGTTGGTGGACATCCAAGTCCAAAACATATATCCAATATATGCCAATATATCCAATATATTCCCTAACCTTTTTTCCTCTGAATCAACTAAGCCTTGGCTTTGGCACAACAAGCTTAATGATTCCAGTTAAGCGGGACCCATTGACTTTGGAAAGCTTCGTAATCGATGTTGATGGACAAGAAGTGATCTTGACTTTGGCCAACAAATCACAACTTGGACAAGACATGCGATATGGAACAAAGCCTTTATGATTCAAACACATCCGCGATGGACAAAGGTCTTGACTTTGGCCAACAAACCAGTGCCAATCTTGGATCTTGAGAGAGAATCACTCAATGGAAGGAAAACACTTAATATTTGTTGAAGGTTTTTCGTGTAATTGGCAACCAATTAATTATCTTTGATTAGGTCTCATCATACACCCTTAAGCATGCATTCTAAAAGCATAATAAGGCACGATAAATAAATTAATAATGATATGCGGATGGATATTTAAAACATTTTGTTCCTAGAACAAATCTCTCCCTTTCCTCTCCCCGGCTAGCACTATTCTTACTTCTACCCAATTACATAACACTTCTAAAGAAACCTCATTTACATTGAGGGGAATATGTGAGAAGAGAAATACAAAGAGTCAAGAGGTAATAGGCTGGACACGCAGGTCCAATTTAATAAATTCTAAATTTATTACAACAATTTCCAAAATTACCCTCACCCATCTAATATCCATCCGATATACATTATTCATACATCACATCCATGTATTCACATAAAGCATGTTATCAATCAATCTAATCCAATTAATTAATCTTTGATTAATGATCATCCAATGTTCAAACATCGATTTGATTTGCGCGAGTCCAACTCGTTTAAGAATAAGTACTTAAAGTACGAATTCTCGAATTATATCAAACTACAATATTAAATCCAATTTAATTCGTATTCAATACTAATTCTTTATTTAATTCCAAATTAAATAATTACACTTTTAATGTGCCTTTGCGACTTAGATTCTAAATCTAATCTTAATGGGTCTTAAAGCCCAATTAACATCCAATGTCAATTTAATTAAAGTCCAATGGGCTTTTAATTATTTCATAAGGCATGGACTTTGGCAACCAAACCCAATAAGGAATCACCCTTTGCCACAAAATTAATTTTGGCCCATTAGGCCCAATTATCATATTTGGACTTTATGGAAATGGTTTTAGGCCCAATTGGATCCAACCAATTATCCTAAACCAAACTTGGCCTAACCAAGCCCATTAAGCCCAAATACAACATTTTTAGCCCAATTCCAAATTAAGCCTAATTAATTTAATCACAATATTCCAAATATCACAATTTAATCAATTAAAGTGTATTAGCCATAATTATTATTTAAATCAACATTTCCAAAATACCAATTTACATAATTAATCATGCTATAATTAATCAACTTATGTCCAACACAAATTGAAGCAAAATCAATCCAACATGCTTATATGGTCACGGTAATTAGGGATTTTTAAAACCGATTTGGATTTCAATCCAATTAAATCACAAATCAATATATCTCATGTATTTAAACACATCCAATGATTTAAAAAACAAAATCACCATGACCTTAGAAGGTTCAAACTCTCGGTCAAGCATATGGAATTTGGGGAAATTTTATCCAATTCAATTTCTCAATTCCTAAGATGAACAAATCTAATTTAACATCATCCAAGCTCAACCAAAACCTCAATTTGAAGAAATCATGCATAAATCATAAAAGCCCCAAATTAAAGTCAATGAACCTTAATTCATTTCATGCTCAATTATGGCTCTGATACCATTGTTGGGTTTTCTAGGTCAAACCAAGATCAATTAAGCAATAAATCATGTGAATACAACAAAGTAAGAATGCGGAAAATACTCACTTTGATCGGTTTTGGATGTAGGAGATAACAAAAACTCCAAGCCTTTGTGTTGTGCTCTAAGCTCCCATTTGATGTATGTAAAGCTTCCAAGCATCTCCCTGAATTCCAAACTCATGGATATGTTTCCCTATCATCTTTGTAAGACTCATTGGATGTGCTAGCACCTTTGATTTTGAAGCAAAATCAAGAAGCAAATGAGCCCTAGGCTCACGGCATTGGGAGAGAAAATTGAAGGCCAAGTTTCGGCCATAGAGAAGAAAGAGGAAGTGTTTTGTTTTGGTAATTTTTTTGTTTCTAAAACAATTATCACATTTTTCAAAAGTCAAACTCAATTTTGGTATATGCTTTTTCAAAAAGCAAAAGTAAAGTGTTGGAGGAAAAAGACATTTAAAGCCTCCAACCACTTCCATAACCAAATTGACACTTGATGGACAAGTGATGTGACTTGAGTTGTGACTTGTGATGTGACTTGTGGGCCCCACTTTAATTCAAAATCCGAGTGGGCCCGCAAACACATTCCAGGCTCGGGTTCGTTAATTCCGAATTAATGAATTTTCCGTTGCGACGTAATTAAATCAAATTTAATTAAATAATTATGCCTAGCAAAATTACTATTCACGTCACTTGCGAATTAATTCTAAATTAATTGTTCGCCCGAATTAAAATCCAATTTTAATTCCGTTATGAAATCTAATTTCTTTAATATATCGAATATATTATTTTATCGATTAATTCCAATTAATCGTTCTCTCTCTAATAGTATTTTATCCCAGATAAAATATCTCCATAATTAATCCTAGATTAATTTTCTCTCTCATCTAATTAATCCCAGATTAATTATGTTCGAGTCATACGTCATCGGTGAATCTTCGGGAAGTGACCCATGAGATCCCTGGATATGTTGGCAGTAAATCCGGTAATCAGAATATCCGAATACTTGCGTACCCCGTATCACATTCTTACCGATTTACAAGACATGGTTGGCTTCTAGCAAAGCACCGTGCCTACCCAATTCTCCAGAAATATTCTTTTAAGGAATATGTAATCTGTGTCATGTGTAGTATATATAGTATTGCGTATAGCGATCCAGTATCGGATGTCACATGCTAGGCCTGGGGCTGGAATTGTGTCCGCCCCGTATGAAGCATATATCAGATCTCTGGTAACTAGTCTCTATAATCATGACCTAGTCATATTATTCCGATGACTGCAGTACTAAGAGTACTAGTTCCGTATCATGCGTGATCATTATCTCCATATGACTGGAGTGATACTTCCATCTTGACATCACACCCAATACACTGCGATTCTCAGTATACCCAGAAGAGGCATACACAGAACCTGTTAAAGCCCCGGACGACCAAAACCAAAGTATACTGATTGTCGCAAGTATTAGCGATGCAAGTCTCAAGTTAAGACCAAATACACCTACCCTGATTCGGACTCCCATAGACACATAGTCATACTACCAATGGGATTCCGAGGGGTCTATCCAAAGCGAAGCTGTTCTCGTACCATTGGTAAACACAACCTCCTATCACACTTGCATAAGTATCCAATACTTAAATATATGATAACTATGTCGTTATGCTCCCACAACGCGCACAAGTGCAATACTAGTCTATTCCGCATTATCGATGTCCAATCTCGATAATACTACGACTAGGGATATTTTAATGATTAAACCTTAAGGATTAATACTGTCTCATATCTTATTAATCCGGAACTAATCATATGGACTTTTATCATTTATGTATCTTGGTAATCCAATTACAAATGATAAAAGAGCAATTTCCTTTGTCACATAGATAATTTGTACAACAACACCATGTTCTATACAAATAGTGATGTTATGGGTCATAATTGTCTATCAGTATTGCTTCTTGGCAATGACATTCCCATGCTACAATCGGTAAAAGCTTGGCTTTCATTAAAATTCTCCATGAAAGATCTGGGAGAAACAGCTTTTATTATGGGAATAAGAATCTACCGGGATAGATCTAGAAAGATGCTTGGACTCTCCCAAAACTCGTATATTGACAAAGTGTTGAAGAGATTGAACATGGATAAGTCTAAGAGGAGACTGTTGCTAGTGTCATATGGCGTCTCTATATCTAAGGACATGTGTCCTAAAACTCAACATGAGAGAGACAACATGAGTCAGATCCTGTTCGCTTCAGCAGTCGGATCGATCATGTATGCCATGATATGTACGAGACCTGATGTCTCGTATGCTTTGAGCATGTGTAGTCGCTATCAGGCCGATCCAGGTGATGGTCACTGGGTTGCGGTTAAGAACATCCTTAAGTATCTTAGATGAACTAAGGATGCTTTCTTAATCTATGGAGATGGAGAACTTGAGGTAACTGGGTTTACCGATGCAAGTTTCCAAACCGATAAAGACAACTGTAAGTCGCAATCCGGGTACATATTTTATTTGAACAACAGAGCAGTGAGCTGGAAATCTTCCAAGCAAGAGACTGTTGCCGATTCAACAACAGAAACGGAATATATCGCTGTAGCTGAGGTAGAAAAAGAGGCAGTTTGGATCCATAAATTCCTAATTGGATTAGGAGTAGTTCCGTTAGCAGCTGAGCCCGTTCCTTTGTATTGTGATAATAACGGGGCTATATCGCAGGCTAAAGAACCGCAGTCTCATCAATGATCCAAACATGTACTTCGATGTTTCCATCTGATTTGTGAGATCATACATCATGGCGATGTGAAGATCGAGAAGGTCGCATCAGATGACAATATTATAGATCCGCTAACGAAGGCTATTTCTCAGCAAAAGTTTGAGCGACATGTACATAGTTCAAGTGTTAGATACTTGAGTGATTGGCTATAGGCCAAGTAGGAGATTGTTGGACAATTATGACCCATAGCATCACTATTTGTAAAAGATATTATGGTTTTTGTACAAATTAACTATATGACAAAGGAAATTGCTATTTTATCATTTTGTAATTAGATCACTTGAATATATAAATGATAAATGTCCTTATGATTAGTTCCGGATTAATAAGATATGAGACAATATCAATCCATGTAAGGTTTAATTGCACTTGTGCGCGTTATGGAAGCGTAACGACATAGTTCTCATATATTTTTGGGTATTGGATACTCATGCAAGTGTAATAGGAGGATCTGTTTGCCAATGGTACGGAAACAGCTTCGCTCTGGATAGACCCCTCAGAATCCCATTGGTAGTATGACTATGTGTCTATGGGAATTCGAATCAGGGTAGGTGTATTTGGTCTTAACCTGAGACTTGCATCGCTAATACTTATGACAATCAGTACGCTTTGGTTTTGGTCATCCGGGACTTTAACAGGTTCTATGTACGCCTCTTCTAGGTTTATTGAGAATCGTGGTGTATTGGGTGTGATGTCAAGATGGAAGTGTCACTTCAGCCATATGGAGATGATGATCACGTAAGATACAGAACTGGTACTCTAATATGTTGTAACTATCGGGATAATATGACAAGGTCATGATTATCCGATTAAAGAGACTAGTTGCTAGTGATTCGATATATGCTTCGTACGGGGCAGACACAATTTCAGCCCCAAGCCTAGCATGTGACATCCGATACTGGATCGTAATACGAATAATTAGTATACTACGCTTGATAAAGATTATGTATTCCTTAAAAGAATATTTCTGGAGAATTGGGTAGGCACGATGCTTTCCTAGAAGCCAACCATGTCTTGTAAATCGGTAAGAACGTGGTACGGGGTACGCACGTGTTCGGATAGTCCGACGATCGGATTTACTGCCAACATATTCAGGAATCTCATGGGTCGTTTCCCCCAAAGATTCACCGATGACATTTGACTCGAACAAAATTAATTTGGGATTAATTATGAGAGAGAGAAAATCAATCTAGGATTAATTGTGGCAAGAATTTATCTGGGATAGAATTCGATTAGAAGAGAGAGAACGATTAATTTGGAATTAATATATTAAATAATATATTCAATATATTAATTGAAATTAGATTTCAATGCAGAATTGAAATTGGATTTTAATTCGGGCAAACGAATAATTTAGAATTAATTCGTAAGTGACTTTAATAATAATTTTGCAAGGCATAATAATGTAATTAAATTATATTTAATTACGTCTCAGCGGCAAATTCGTTAATTCAGAATTAAACGAACCGGGGCCCGAGCGAAGTTGCGTGTTGGATTGTTCGACTTAAATTCAGAATTTACAAGTGGTGGGACCCACTTGACTTACATCAACTAATTTGACTAGTGATGGAAGTGGTTAAGGTTGAGTGTAAAGCTTAGATTGCTTATTTTTTACACAAACAAAATCCAACACACTTTGTTTATTTTAATCATTTGGAATGCAATATACCAACTTGGATTTGGTAAATGGTAATTGATTTTAAGAAATCAAATACACAAAACAAAAGCTCTCTCTCTCATTCCCTCACATTGCCGTGAGTTCTTCCTCCCAAAATAGAATTTTTGTTGCAAAAATTCAAGTGAGCTAGCACTTCCAAGAGTGAATGAAGGTGATAGGGAACCCAATTCATTGAGTTTGGAACACAAATAAAGCTTGCAGCTCTCAACATACATCAAAGTTTTTGTAATCTCAACATCCGATCAATGTAAGTCTTCCGCAACTTCTTTGAATATTCACACACCGAATCATGATTAGAGATCATTGGCATGTTCTAGGAACACTAACAAGAACGATCTCATGTACCCCTCGTTGGTGCGCAAGCTAAGCCAAACCGAGGACATACATTGACTTATCGCGTGTGCGGGAGAGATAATGTTGGGAGGATATATGTTGCGTGAACAAGCCTTGTACTCCATGCATTTCATGCATACATGCATCCCATGCATCATATTAATCCTATGTGAATGAAGCCATCATAACGACACACTGGGTTAGAGGAAAAAGAGGGTTGGTCAAGAAACATTTAGCAGATTCAGAAATGGCCAGCAGTGATAGTTCCCGAGAAGCCCAATTCGAAATCATTGTGAATAAAATGGTATAAAACTGCAGACCCTGATCAATGCCAAGACCAATCAGGCAGCAACCCAATGGGGAGCGAAGAACTAGGTACAATGACAAAAGTCAAGAACAAGGTACAATGAACAAAATGTAACACATAATGACCATATTCTACGTACATGATATATTACTTAGTATAAAATTCATTCACGAGTGCGTTCGTGATCACGAAAATATTTTCCGAAAGTTCAGTGTAAATTTTACGATTACAGCACGCATTTAATTGTTCGTCCTCACTTCGGACTACTTTCGGTATTTCAACTATAACCTGGGCTACCAATGTCCGATTTCAGTGATCTTTGTATGGTCGGAAAGCTTATACTACGACTACAACTTTTATATTGAACATTTTTCCAAATATGGAGCAGAACTTAGTCAGAAAATGCGAGTTTTCAAGCATGCACTGTATTGTTTCGTGAACAGTACCCAAATTTTTAACATATGCTTTAATTAAACTAATATTTTAACCAAAAAAAAAATATATGTCTGTAGCATTGCATTTTTGCATGTGAAACCTGATGAGGAGTCTTATTTGGAGACAACTACCTTTTAAGTTACGGAAACCGCGGGAAACGGACATCGGAAGGGAAGAGTCAAGAATTGACTCATTGACGGATTAAGTTCACTAGTTTGGCTTCAAGTAACTCGTTGTTTTCTGTTTTAAATTTATGCTCGCCCCGAGACAAAACCTAAACCCGGCCCACACACACCTAGTCCACATGAACTTAGCCTACACACCCACCTAGCCCACACAAACTTAGCCCAAACACTTAACTAAATTAACATGCACCTAGCCAAGCCCACTCCCACCCACCAAGGCCCACACGCCCATCACCCTTAAAATACCCCCAAATTAAATAAATAAATATTAATTAAAACATTAACTAAATAAAATAATAATTAAATTAATTAAATAATTGAATTATTATATTTACCAAACATAAAATAAACATATACCTAAATTAAACAAATTAAATATGTTATATACCTAAATTAAAAAGATGATATACCTAATTAAAATCAATCATAACAAATTAAAAATATTGACTTCCTAATCTAACAAATTAAATGCCTAATCCTAACCAATCAAATATATTGTATTCCTAATCTAGCCAAGACATGTCCCCCAATCAAATCCATTGCTTTCCTTACCTAGCACTAAATCATATCCTTATTGAATGCACCAAATCCATTCCTTGTGAGACAAGGTGAAGCCCTAACCCTTCTCTATATAAACAACCCCTAACCAAAGCCATTCTCTTCCTTCACACAACCTAAGTCACGCCCAAGCCCTAGAAACACACCAAGACTCACGGCCAAAGCAAGAAATCAAGACAGAAAATTTTCTCTCCATCTCATCCTCCTTAGCCGTGAACACCATCTCCCTTGCACCCCTCCATAGCCGAATTTCTGTAGCCAATACAACCACCAATACAGCCCCTAACCACCACTGAAAACCACCTCCGTAAACCCCCCACACATCACCGAAACCAGCACTATACAGCAGCCCTCCATCACTGAAAATTACAACAAAAAACGCACTGCAGAGTGAACACAAAAAAAACTGCACTGTTTTATACGCCCAAACAGCAGCAAAATCACCCTAAAACAGCCCCTAAAACACTAAAAAACTGCATAAAAAAACTGCACTTTTAATCCTTAAGATATCACAAAAAAATCTGCACTTAAAGCCTTTAAAAACATCAAAAACAGTAGCCTAAAACACCAAAACAGTGAGCTGAAACAGTGAGCAGAAATACAGCGAAACACAGCAGCACAAATCGGAGACCAAACAGCACGCAAAACAGCAAAACAGTGAGTTAAGACGCTAGACCAGTGAACCAGAAAAGTTGAGGAGCTTTAACCCTTCCGATCTCCTGCGAAACGCAAGCCCGAAAGTCGGCAAAAAAGGTTAGACCTGAGGGTATTTTTCACACTTGTTTTCAGTTTCGTTTTTACTATTCATTGAGCGTTATTCGCATGATTATGATGTTTAAATGTATGTTGCGGCCCTTGAGTAGATAAATATGTATGTGTTATAAATATGATGTGTGTTGTGGGCATTGGATAAAATGAAAGGCGTGTCGCCTCTTGAGGTATATCGGATGGAAACCCGGACGTAAATTTCATAGCCGATTCCGAATGGACGGTAGTATGATCTGTACTCGGGCCACAACTCCACGTACCACTTGAGTAAACGACATGTTCTTTTGTTTAATTTTGAGTTGTTTAATTATTCCGCCATTTAATTTTCTGCACGTTATTTATTTATGTAATGATGAGAAAAGCGCATGGGCTTAGTAAGTGCGATGAAAGGTCCTCTAATTGAAGAGGTTAAAATCCTTTACCACGATGCTTCGCCGCGCCGAGTATTTTTGTGTTTACTTTTGTCTTTATTTATGCATAATATGTGTTTATTGCGCATGGGCTTAGTAAGTCGGATTAAAGGCCCTCCGTTTCACGGGGATAAGATCCTTACCACGATGCTTCGCCGCGCCGGATGACGTATATTCGATTGGACGTGAGATGTGTTCAATCGGATATACAAAGTCCGATATCTTGTCTTTGTTATTATGCCTTTATTTTATGCATATTATATGTTCATTGCGCATGGGCTTAGTAAGTCGATTAAAGGCCCTCCGTTTCACGGGGATAAGATCCTTACCACACGATGCTTCGCCGCGCCGAGTATTTTTTTGTTTACTTTTGTCTTTATTTATGCATATTATGTGTTTATTGCGCATGGGCTTAGTAAGTCGGATTAAAGGCCCTCCGTTTCACGGGGATAAGATCCTTACCACGATGCTTCGCTGCGCCGGATGACGTATATTCGATTGGACGTGAGATGTGTTCAATCGGATATACAAAGTCCGATATCTTGTCTTTGTTATTATGCCTTTATTTTATGCATATTATGTGTTCATTGCGCATGGGCTTAGTAAGTCGGATTAAAGGCCCTCCGTTTCACGGGGATAAGATCCTTACCACGATGCTTCGCCGCGCTTCTTGTCATGTCACTGATTCTTTTGTACATCATTGCCTTATTCATGCATGTATTATGAAATTCCATATAATTGCATCATCTACCTTAGTCTTGGCTTAATGTATTACAATTTATGCATCCATGTTGTGACATTATTTCTTGTGGTATATCGGATGGAAACCCGACGTAAATTCCGTAGCCGATTCCGAATGGACGGTAGTGCGGTCTGTACTTGGGATACAATTCCACGTACCACTTGGAAAAGTATTCACGTGCATGTTTGTGCTCATGTTAGTTGCATCCTTTAGCATCACATTATGGCATGTTCATCTTTAATGTAAAATTGCATCTTGGATTGGCATATTTAAATTCGTGTCTTTCTTCATCTTTTCAAGTTATGTGTTTGTATTAATTTCATTTATCATGCGGTTATTTTGACCATATTTTATATGCTTCTTTGCATAATGCGCCTATTACATTATTTGTTGTCATTTTGATTTCCTTTATATTACATGCAAATGTTACCATGACTGTTTGTGTTTATGTTCACATGAATGATTGAATTCTTATGACGTTATGTGCTTGTTGTTGCAAAGGCCTACCTTTAAGCATGTGAATTTGGCAATAAGATTTGATTCCATGTATGTTAGATGTAAACTTTACTTTTAAGCATGTGAATTTAGGATTGTGGTGCACTTGGAAATATATGTCATAGGCTTGGTTGATTATTGCATAAATCTTTACATTACAAGTGGCATAAGTAAGGGACCATTCCGAACCCAATGGTTTGAGGTCTTCCCTTGCGAGGGGTGAGTGCGGCCTTAAATCTTTATCCCGGTTCACACCGGGTGGCGATTCCCTTATTCTCTGGTTTAGTCCTCTGTTGGCTACTCCGTACTCCCAACTAGGCCGCGAGCCCGGAACCGCATGCGTCGTCCAGTTTCTGTGTTCCCACAATGTCCCCACTTATTTAAAACAACCCCTAGTTTTGTCTTCTTCATCATCCATTTTCACATTTCTTTTACATTCTTCTTTCTCAAATTGTTTCTCTATTCACGCCAAGATCAACAAAGGGGATTTCTTGCTTCTTCAAGCCATCAAAAAAAAGAAAGTTTTTCCATCAACTAAATTCGAAACCTACGTAACCCTAAGTTTTATTTGATGCATTTGTCTTGGTTTACTTGTTAAAATGACTATTCATGCCTTTCATGGCCTAATGACATGGTTCACCTATTCTATTGTTGGAAATACACAAGCTTGGCAATTGTGGTGTGAGGGCCAAAACTATCAGGTCTCGAGGGGTGATTAATTTTTTAATTTAGATAGTAATATAGTTTTGGTAGTGTTACATTGGTTGAGTTATGCCCTTGATATGTTAAGGAAGTAGTCAAATTTTCTTATCGATCTCTAATGGACGAATATTGATGATGTGGGGAGCTCTAAATTTTGATGGTTTAATTTTGTGGTGGTGATTGTTTGTGATGTTATGACAGTGGATTATTGTTGGGCATGACTGATATATTGAAGTTTTAGTAGTCGGAGTTATTAGGGTCATGGCCGAATTAATAAAAGATTAAAATGATGCTTGATTTTCGGTTCCTTGCTAATGATAGATGTACCATTTGAGAGGTTTTTCCAAGCTTGGGTGTGAGTCTAGTCTTGGCAGAGTGGGTTATGATGGTGAAGGATGTGGTTGTATTGTGTTGAGTTTGATTATGAGCATGTTGGCTGTTTGATGTGTAGTAGGATTTATATTGAATTGGTAATGTTGTGAGCAAGAGTTGATGTGTTGATGGTGTTGCATGTGTATGTGTAGCCATGAATTTAAAATAGAGATTGCTTAAAATTAACTATGATCAAGTATAGTTTAGGTTATAGCAACGTATAACTAGGTCGATATAAGATGTCTCATGTTCTAAAATGTTTAGGTACGTTCACAACAATTGAAATCGTTGATAATATTAATCACGTTAACGTCCTTGTTAGCTCTCTTTAGTTGGAATAGGAATAAGAACTTAACTTTCTTAAAATATCATCCACGCATAAGATTAGAAGCTTAAGCATCTTACGTTTCTAACCATATGGAAATTCATACTTTATCGATACCATGCACGATTTTCCACTCAATATCACGAGGTCTCTCGAGCAGTAGACTCTGTCCCAGTCTGTGAGTGAATGCTATTTTTTTTTTTTTTTATGTTTCCGAATGTGTTTTCAAGATTTATTTTTCATATTTTAGGATACAAAATTATATTTTTAATACAATATTTATTTATTTGATTTAATTTCACAGTTTTAATCACGAACAGTTTTAGATCAAAATCAGTTTATATTTATGATTATGTTCATGGATTCTACGTATACGGTATTTATTTTACTTGTATTAGAAACACGTTTTCAAATTGTCAATTCATGCTGTTCCTTCAGCTTTAGCATCTCGGGTTCGCTCACATTGTTCCATGGGCCATTGATCACCCCCATGAGGCCCAACAGTATTTTCAATATTCAGCTTCCTCTGCCTACACGGTACTAGGTCTCGTTAGATAGGTTTCATGCCATCAGGCCATGACACTGGTGATATTTTACATGGCAAACGGGTTTTCTCCCACGTATCTCAAATTATTATGTTTTCAAGTATAAAGTATTTTTTATTATTTATATTTCAGTTTCCACGCAAATTAAATTTTTACATTATCTTTTTTCACTATACGCATTTACACACAGGTCTTTTAAAGATTTGAACCCACCACATTTTCATTGTGATTGTGGTTCAGTTGCAGACCAGGTGCCTTGGATTCCAGATTTTGGTTACTCAAGACCGGAGGAGATGGACACCAGCTGCATTCATACAGTCTTATAAAGTCATACATATAATGGGTGCACGCATTCATACAGTCAAATATATCTTGTCACGACTCTTTCCTAGTTATTGTAGCAGGGCAAGTCAGTTTTAGAAACTGAGAGTTTTGACCTGTGAAAATCAGTGAGCAGCATTTCATGGTCAAAATAGCATGAGAAATCAAGAGTACCTCGGAAGCAAATGAACTTCATGTGATTCAGGTCGAGGCAAACACTACAAGAATTTGACCATTTAGCGTCGAATTGTTTCGACGCCATAAGTGACGATTTCGACGCAAATGATATTTAGCATCGAAAAAATTAGACGCAAAAAATGGACGATAAAATGTCGACGAAAACCACTTGTAGCGTCGAAATAATTAAATGCGACGCTAAAAAAACAGTATTCTGCGTCCAATTTATTTCGACGCTAAAGTAAAATTTTCGACGCTATATTGTATATTTGGCGACGAAATATATCGACGCAAAAATTCAAACTTTTAGCGTCGAAACCTTTCGACGCTAAAGTATATTAAAAAAGTATTATATGTAAGCTTATAGCGACCATGTTTTTTACTATTAGCGTCGATATTTGTCGACGCTAAAAGTCACCTTTAGCGTCGAAACTAGCTTATAGCGACCATGTTTTTTACTAGTAGCGTCGATATTTGTCGACGCTAAAAGTCACCTTTAGCGTCGAAACTAGTCGACGCTAAACATATTTAAAAAGAAATATATGTACGCTTACAGCGGCCATTTTGTATACTATTAGCGTCGAAATATTCGACGCTAAAAGTAAATAATTTTTTTTTTTAAAATTAGTAATTTACTTATTTTTTGGTCTAAAATATTTAATTTAGTTGAAAAAAAATGTAATTAATGACGAAATATATATTGAAATTTGTTTTAGAAAAAGAAATATTATATTAAATCTATTTGTTCAAAATGTTTATACAAAACTAAATATAAAATTAATTGCTACTGTGATGGGGGGACGCTCGAGCCCGATGCACCATGACTCATTGAGGCCTCGAACATCTGACGGAAAGCCAGCAGTTGCTGTTCCAACTGCTCCATCTTCTTCTCGTGGTCCACCGTGACTTGTTGTAGAGCTTCTCCTTAGTCTGCTGCAGCTCGTCTCGGTGCTGGCTAACTCGTCTCGAAGAGATACATTGTCCGATTTACCACTATTGCGTGCAGATGACGTTGGCTTCTTACGAGTGCCAAGACCAACGTTGTAAGCTGTCTGATTCTTGAAAACCAATTGCGACAGCTGCTCATCTGGTATGGGGTCGGTCCCTGTCTCCTGAGTTTGATGTTGGAGTTCCATCATTTCGTTCTGTTTCAAAAAATAAGTTAATATTAGAATTTGAGAAAAATTAACATATATATATAATATTAATTATTTTATTTTAAAAACTGAAACTTACATAGCAGCGTTCGGCTTCTTCATTTATCCATTTATTCTTGTCATTGTAATGCGTCACACGGAAAAAATCTGGAAATGATTGCACATCACATGTGCTACTCTGTTATAAACATAAAATAAATTCAATATTATTCCAGATAGTAAAAACAATTAACTGTTAAATTTTACGTTAGGATATATTTACCTCAGAATGTTCGGCACGATGTTGGATAAATGGCTTCGAACCTCCACGGTGGTTAAAACGCAAGTGACTTCGATTTTCCGCATTTGCGTGACATTTATCCTGTATTCACGAACACTGTAAGTACCGAAAACAAAGACAATTATAAATTTCCGTTTATTTCAAAATTTACCTCGTGTTTTTTGCTCGACCAAAGCTCACATAAAAATGTCCAGTCTTGTTCCTCTATAAAATCAGGTTTGTGTTGTGGAGCATTTGAAGGTCCATGTTCGTCGAATATTGGTTTCAAGACTTTTGTTCTATAATCTTTATAACTTTTCCCCATGTGGTAGTCAATATATTGTTGGACATTCACTTGGGTCAGATCGAAGTCGAACCATTCCTACATGAAAATTCGAGTACTCTAAGTATAAATAAAAATGTTAAATAACAAACAATATCGAAAACTTACAAGTAGCGAAGGGAATAGCTGGTTCAGTTTCGTCTCCCACGGTATCTTTCTCCAAGATACGTAGTTTTGGGGAGCTTCATATCGAGCTGTAGCTCCTATGGCTGTATTAAACGCTGAATTATGTTGTCCGACTTGAGTGTGTCCATCATCTGATATCTCTATCCGGATACGACCGTGAGCCTTAACGTACTTAGCCAACCCCAGGCCACGGGTGCGTCCTCGACCCTTCACTGTACTGGACTCACCTGTGCTAGCAGAGAAATCACCAGGGCCAGTTGCCCTTGCTGATGTAGATGGAGTCGCGGTAGCCCGTTTGCGATTGCCCGGTGCCATCTGCAAAACCCGTCGCATTAGCGTCATCAAATTCCAAAATTCTTATACATATACATACATATCCATACAAGTCAATACAACTAACAAAAGCGCTTATACATCGAATAACCAACCACGAAGCACACATCACACAATTCTCATGACACGTTCGTATGGCGTTCTCGAACGCGTTCGAACGGACCAATTCCAGTGAGTTCACGTTCGTGTGGCGTTCTCAAACGCGTTCGAACGGACCAATTCCAGTGATTCACGTTCGTATGGCGTTCTCGAACGCGTTCGAACGGACCAATTCCAGTGAGTTCACGTTCGTATGTCGTTCTTTAACGTGTTCGAACGTAAAGTGGGCGTTCGAACATATTAGGAACGACATACGAACGTGAACTCACTGGAATTGGTCCGTTCGAACGCGTTAGAGAACGCCATACGAACGTGAACTCACTGGAATTGGTCCGTTCGAACGCGTTTGAGAACGCCACACGAACGTGAGCTCACTGGAATTCAAACTTATCAAACAGTTATAATTAACCAAAGAGGGCACAAATTCAAACTTAACATTATATAAATATTAACCAAAGATGATGATGATTTTGAAGACGAACAGCAGCATTTGCTGCTGTTCTTGGCAGACAGCAGCATTAACAGCCCAAGAACAGCAGCAAATGCTGCTGTTCTTGCCCAGAATCATCATCATCTATCATCATCATCATCATCATCATCATCAATTTCATCAAAAAATAATTTCAATTTCATCAATAATATCATCAACTCATCCTCAATTCATCAAATTCATCAAATTCATCCTCCTAAACAATTTTAATCAACAAGGAGACTTACCTGTTGATTTCCTTCGTTCGTCACTGTTGGAGAATGAGAAATGAGTTTTTGCTGCTTCTGAGCCGAGGAAGAAGAGAAGCACTGGTTTTAGGGATTTTAAAGGACTTTAGCGTCGAAATAATTGACTTTTAGTCGCCAGTAGTCGACGCTAATTGTTAGGCGGGTTATTGAAAAATTAGGGTTTTTTTTTTTCCGGGAAATTTAATTTTTAATTAGCGTCGACATACTATATTCGACGCTAAAGTATAGACATATAGCGTCGAAATACTGTATTCGACGCTAAATTAAAGACATATAGCGTCGAATACAGTATTTCGACGCTACATAAAAATTAAAATTTCCCGGAAAAAAACCCTAATTTTTCAATAACCCGCCTAACAATTAGCGTCGAAGTAATTGACATTTAGCGTCGAAGTAATCGACGCTAAATGTCCTTTACATCCCTGCAACCAGTGCTTCTTTCTTCCTCGGCTCAGAAGCAAAAAACTCATTCATAACATAGTTTACTATTAATCATTACGTTAATAACAGATGTGCTTAATGTCCTCTGACACAATTGTTTAAAGAAGCCACATAGATCAAGTACGGCGTCACATACATTCGGGGGGAGATAAGGTCGAATGCCAACAGGAAGGAGAATCTCGCATCACACATGACAATCGTGACTCTTTAATCCCGTTATTGTATCATCTCTGACCCAACGCCCAATATTGGATGCATAATTATCAGGGAATTTAACCATTTTCAGCCAATCACAGAATGATTTTCTCTCCGATTGATTGAGCACATAACTAGCAGGAGGCTTAATAAAACCTCGAGAGGAGTCTTGTAAATGCAATTCACTGCGAATTCTAAGATCTTGTAGGTCCAATCTAGCATTTACAGTGTCTTTTGTCTTACCCGGAATATTGAATAGTGTACCCACTAAACTCTCACAAATATTTTTCTCTATATGCATTACATCCAAATTATGTCGCAAACTCAGAGTCCCCCAATATTCTAACTCAAAGAAAATACTTTTTCCTGTCCAATTCAACTCTTCAGGTAACCGTTTTCGATTTTTATCTCTATTATTAGGATTTTACCTGGTGTGCTGTCTTTGAGCTGTTGATGTTGGCAAAGTATGTCAAATGCAGACAATCGACTGGGCTTACTCTGAGGTTCATGTTGCCCGTTAAATAATTTACTCCTCCGCCAAGGATGACTCGACTCAAGAAATCTCCTGTGCCCCGTGTATCCGATTTTATTCCGTAATCGTTGCGAAGGTGTATGATCCGCACAAACTGGACATGCCATGTATCCCTTAGTGCTCCATCCAGATAATGAACCATAGGCTGGGAAAATCATTAATGGTCCATAATAATGCGGCATGCATCTGAAAATACTGCTCTGAAGCTGCATCATAGGTATGCACACCCACATTCCATAATGTTTGTAACTCCTCGATCAATGGTCTCAAGTAAATATTTATATCTTTACCAGGTGAACGTGGACCAGGGATAAGCAATGACATAAACATGAACGGATCCTTCATACATTTCCATGGAGGTAAGTTATATGGAATGACAATAACGGGCCAGATGCTATAAGAGTTGTACATATTCCCAAATGGGTTAAAACCATCAGAGGCAAGACCTAACCTGACATTACAGGGGTCCTCAGCGAAACGGGGGTACATGTCATCAAATTCCTTCCATTCGGTTCCGTCCGCAGGATGTCTAAGTATGCCCTCCGCACCGATCCTCTTTTCATGATGCCACATCATATCAGTCGCTGTGTGTCGTGACATGAACAATCTCTGCAGCCTGGGCGTTAAAGGGAAATATCGCAATATCTTTTGAGGCACTTTCTTCCCCATACCACGGACTTTGTACCGACTTTCACCACATATCGGACAATGTTCAAGTGATTCATACTCGGCACGAAATAATACACAATCAAACTTACAAGCATGAATGGATTCATACCCCATTCCCAGATCACGCAATATTTTCTTTGCCTCGTAGTACGACTTAGGCAATTCGCTTCCAACCGGTAACATTTGGGCCAGTAACTCTAACATCATATCGATACTTTTGTTGGTCATTCTGTTGATCACTTTAATGTGTAATAATTTCACAACGAAATTCAAGATCGACATTCCAGCACCTTCGAATGGAATTTTTTTTGCCTCATCAAGTAGTTCACTAAATAAGTTTTGATCATTTCCACTTAACACTGGCATGTCGCCACTAACACTATGACCAAGTTGTGGACCTTGTAAGTCATGCAAAATATCGGCGATATCATCGTTTGCAGGTTGATTGTAACTACTGCTCCCTTCGCCGACATCAAAAAACCGTGACTGAGAATGATACTGCTCACCGTGATAAATCCACGTACGGTAAGTGGGTGATATTCCTGGCATGTATAAATGATTATGAACTTCATCTAACCGCTTCCTTTTCCTATTCAAACAATTTGCACATGGACAACGAACACGACCTTCTGCATCAATGTGTTGCTTTGCGACTTCCATAAACTCAGACACTCCATTACGATATTCAACACTCAATCTATCCAGAGAGCTCATCCATTTCTATCCATTTCAGCAGAATACCTAAATATAATAATATAATTAAGATATCATTTTACAGTAATCAACATTACTAATTCAGTAATACTTAATTTAAGCATATATATATATATATATATATATATATATATTTGGTTGATAAATTAATTAAATAGTTTACAGAAAAATTCTATTTTGTTAATTAATATACTTACTCTACATATATGAATCATAAATCACTAACAAACAGCATATAAACAGCATAAACAACATATATAATCATAAAATTGAAAATAATAAAGAAATATGAAAGAGATTTACCTTTTCGGAAATTGATTACAATTTTATTGAAATTTTTAGGAGAGATGTGAGGCTGTAGAGGAGAAATTCTCAGATTTCAGAGGATTTTTATGAAGAGAATGAGAGAAAAAACAGAGGGGAGAAGGGGGTGACCTTCTGTATTTTATCTATCTTTAGCGTCGAATACTACATTCGACGCTAATTGTTTCCGTTTTTAGCGTCGAAACTATTTTTTCGACGCTAAATGTTCCATTTTAGCGTCGAAACCGTTTTTTCGACGCTAAATATAAAAATTAGCGTCGGATTTAATTTAGACGCGAAAGAATCAAGGATCTGTCGGTGGAAGCTTCATAACTCTTTAGCGTCGAATATTTGTTCGACGCTAAAAGTATTATTTTTTTGCGTCGAATATTCAAAATCGACGCTAATTGTATACATTTTTAGCGTCGAAACTGTTTTGTCGACGCTAAATATCAAAATAGCGTCGAATTAAATTTAGACGCGAAAGAATCAAGGACCTGTCGGTGGAAGCTTCATAACTCTTTAGCGTCGAAATTATTTTCGACGCTAAAAGTATTATTTTTAGCGTCGATTATTCACATTCGACTCTAATTGTTGCCGTTTTTAGCGTCGAATTTAATTTAGACGCGAAAGAGTCAAGGATTTGCCGGTGGAAACTTCATACACCTTTAGCGACGATATATGTTCGACGCTAAAATTATATTTTTGGCGTCGACTCCGTGTTTCGACGCGAAAAGTGTAATATCTGGCACCAAAAATTATTGCAATAATATAATTATTCAGCGTCGAATATTTTTCGACGCTAAAGTTCTGTTTTAGCGTCGAAATATATTTTCGACGCCAAAATATTAATATTCTGCGTCGAAGTTTTATTCCGTCGCTAAAAATATGACATATAGCGTCGAAACTAATATTCGACGCTAAAAGTTTGTTTTGGCGTCGCATAATGTTTCGACGCTAAATAATTGGACGCTAAAAGCCATAATTCTTGTAGTGAAAGAATTTAACCTTAGATAAGATTCAGGGATGAATCCTATTTGGGGGGGAATATAACACCTTGTTACCGCGGTATGATACCGACGATAATTTTCTACATAAGTGATATATTATTTAACATAAAATTCATGCAGAGTGCGTTCGTGATCGTGAAAGTTTTCTGGAAGTCTGGCGAAAATTTTACGATCATAGCACACATTTCATTTTCAGTCTCTTTTGGACAGCCTTCGGTATTTCAACCATAACTTGGTTACCGATATCTGAGTTCGGTGAAATTTATATAATCGGAAAGCCTAGACAAAGATCTACAACTTGTGTGGCGAACATTTTTCCAAATTTTAGTTAAAACCGCGAGTTTTCCAGCATATACTGTATTGTTTCGTGAACAATACCCAATTTTTTATTATGTGCTTTAATTAAATCAGTATTTTAACAAAAGACTCTATCCCCACTTATTTAAATCAACTTCTAATTTTGTCTTCATCATCAACCATTTTCATGTTTCTTCTACATTTTTCTCTCTCAAACTGTTTCTCTATTCACGCCAAGATTAACAAAGGGGATTTCTTTCTTCTTCTTCAAGCCATCAACAAGACAAGTAAGTCCTTAATCTTATTTACTCCATTTTTGAAGTTTTTATGAAGCATTTTCCATCATCTAATTCGAAAACTACATAAACCCTAAGTTTTATTTGATGCATTTTTCTTGGTTTACTTGTTAAAATGACTATCCATGCCTTTCATGGCCTAATGAATGGTTCACCTCTTCTATTGCTGGAAATACACAAGCTTGGAAATTGTGGCGTGTGGGCCGAAACTGTCAGGTCTTGAAGGGTGATTAATTTTTTAATTTAAACAGTAATATAGTTTAGGTGGTGATTGTTTGTATTGTTATTTCAGTCATACTGTGTTTATATGTCAATGACATATTTTTCATAAGTATAAATATGATAGGAATTGATATAACTAAGAATTAGTTTTCCTTAAGGTTTAAGATGAAAGATCTAAATCGGGTATACTATTTTTGGGTATCAAAGTTAATAAACATAGTGGGGATTTATTTTGTGTCAATCACATTATATTGAAACTTAAAAGTAAAACTTAAAAGTAAAAGACATAAAGTAAAAATGCTGAAAAGTAAAATAAAATAAAATGCTAAGGTAAAATGAATTACTTTTACTATTTACTATTTTAGATATCTCCCATAAAATAATATATAAACTTGTGATAATATTACCAACCGACCAATCTGGCGGTATCCTTTATTTGTCAGGTTTAACCCAGATTAAAATGAATTACCAACCGACCAATCTGGCGGTATCCTTTTTTAAGTCAATTTTTAAATAGTGAATATATTATTTTTAAGGGAGATTAATCTAAATAGTAACAGTAAAAGAATTACCTTTCACCCTAGCTGGGGAAGTTACTTCCTCATGGTGAATAGTAAAAACTGTAAAAAGTAAAAAAGTAAATGACTATTTAACAAAACGTAATTAAAATTATTTACAAAACTAAAACAAAAAAAAACTAAAAACTAAAAGAAACACTACAACAAAATAGACCTTTAGCGTCCAAACATTTAGCGTCGAAATTTTTTTCGACGCCAATAACTCTTTAGCGTCGAAATTAGATTCGTCGCTAAAGGTTTATCTTTTAGCGTCGAAATTTAGATTCGACGCTAAAGGTTTGAACCTTTAGCGACAAAAAATTTATTTAGACGCTAAAGGATGAACCTTTAGCGTCGAAATATTATTTGGACGCTAAAGGTTCAACCTTTAGCGTCGAATCTAAATTTCGACGCTAAAGTTTAATTTTAATTTTTCGAATTCCCCCTTAAAAAATTTGAATTTATCGACTAATAAATTCAAATTTAAATTTTGACATTTAGCGACTAATTTTTCGACGCTAAAGGTTGAACCTTTAGCGTCGAATGTAAATTTCGACGCTAAAGGTACAACCTTTAGCGTCGACTCTAAATTTCGACGCTAAAGGTTAATTTTAAAATTTTCGAATTCCCCTTAAAAAATTTGAAATTTACCGCCTAATAAATTTAAATTTAAATTTTGACATTTAGCGACGAATATTCGACGCTAAAAGTCAAATATTTCGACGCTAAAGATCAAAATTTTGGCGGAAAATTTCCCGCTATTTGAGAATTTTTAGCGACGAAATCCTTTCGTCGCTAAAGGTTTTTTTTGCCTATAAATTCATTTGCTCTTTCATTTCTTCTATTATCACTTTCTTTCTCTCATACTCTTATTTCCTCTCTAAATTTATTTTTCCTTAAATGTTTTCTTTGTTTGTTTTGTTTTGTATTTTATATTCACATCTAATATTTATTTATTTAATTTTTTAGGGGAATATGAAGATGAAGAAATGGTGAAAATGATGATAATGAAGAAAATTAAAGTGAAGATGGAAAATTGTATTTTATCATTGTATTTTATCATTTTATATTTTTTTTGTTGTGATAAATTTTGTAATTTTAGTTTTATATCAATAAAAATATCATTTTATATTTTGTTATTGTGATAAATTTGTAATTTTAGTTTTATATCAATAAAAATGTCATTATTATAAATTTTTAGTAACAAATTTGTAATAATTTTTATAACAAATTTAATTACTTTTGTAATGAAATTAGTTTGAGATTAATTTGTAATAATAATATTCTTATACCTTTTAGCGTCGAAATATTCGACGCTAAAGGTAATAAAATGATATATATTTTTTAATATTAATCACATTTAGCGTCGAATATTTCGACGCTAAAGGTCAACTTTTGGCGTCGAAATTATTCGTCGCCAAATACATGTTTTAACGTCGAAATATTTTTGACGCAAAATATTGTACTTTAGCGTCGAAATTTTTTTTTTCGACGCTAATTGTCTTTCTCGTCCAAGTTTTAACGTCGAAAATTAGCGTCGAAATTTTCGACGCTAATAACCTTTAGCGTCAAAAATTTGTACTTTAGCGTCGAAAATTTTCGACGCTAAAGGCCTTTTTTTTATAGTGAAACTAGAGAGAGAAACTCTCTCTTTATATAGATAGAAGAAAAGAGTGGTACAACAAATTCTAAATTTGAAACTAAATTTATAGGCGCGTAGGCTTCGGGCGTCGCGACGCCAAGGCCTTTGGCGTCGCTACGCTAACTTCTGTCAACGTGGCACGCTCTGGTTCGTCGGTTTGCAGATTCTGGATAACTGATAAGGTGACACATGGCGAGGTGGTTGGGCTTCAATTATTGTGACACGTGGCGGCTTCTGATTGGTCGATGAGATTCTTATCCGCCACGTGTCAGATAAGGATTAGATACTCAATGATTGATGCTGTCGTGGCGGTGACGTGGCGACACGTGGGAAAGAGACTGTCGGCACCGTAGGATTGCGACACATGGCACTTCCTGATTCGCTGATGATGACGTGGCGATGAGGTGGCAGTTTGAATTGGTCAACCTGGTGATGTGGCTGATGACGTGGCAATGACGTGGAGTGACATGTGGCGATGATGACTGTCGGCACCGTAGGATGCTGACACGTGGCACATCGCATTTTAGCAGATCGGCTGTCATGGTGACACGTGGCACGGCGAACGTTAGCAAAGTCAAACTTTTCTCAGATTCTGATTTGTGGACCCGGCGCACGTTAGCACTGTTTCGCGCACGTTAGGCTTCGCGACGCAGAAGGTCTTGGCGTCGTGATGCATGAAATTACCAAAATGCCAATTTCGTCCAATTTTCACTGTTTTGGCCCAAATCACCTCCAGAGTGTCCTGAAACTTTATTTATCTACAAAATAACACAAAACACATCAAAATATTCACAAAACTCAAGAAATATACAAAATATTAGGTTAAATGAGTGGGAAATAGTGATAGATTTATCACTCATCACACCCCCAAACCTAACATTTTACTAGTCCTCGAGCAAAACATAAAATAACATAAATAAATTAACTAAGCCACTTTCGTAGGGATCACGGTTGCATTTAGCGTATGCAACAAGACTTTAAACCCCTAGGTGTCCCTAATGGACGAGTTGTAGTCTCGTGAGGGTTTACAGCAATGATACCCACAAACATTTTATAAAAGTAAAAAGATAGTGAAACTAATGCACACAAAAGCAAAAAGACAAGAGAAAAAAGAATAAAGAAGTTAGTAACTAATCAGGTGAAACTTCTACTCCAAGTTACTAGTTGTTTTGTTTCTTTCTAAATTACAGAATAAGTAAATTCTCCGATTATTTTTACCATTCTTCATATACACAGCCAACAAGATATTAATCAACTCATTTTTGCCCACAACAGTCATAAGTGCAGTTGATAAGAGAGTAATATTTTTGTCCTAAAATTCTATCAGATTTCACACCTTTTTGCAGCAATGGAATAATTTTTCTGATTTTTCTTTGATTTTTTTTTCTATTTTTTATTTATATACAATATCTTCCATTTATGTAACGAGTGTTGGGTGGTGGCTCCCAAACCAGTTGGCTTTAGGGCACTAGGTGTTAAGACACCCCTACATACTTAATTACTCAGATTTCAGATATATATATTTTTGCAGCATCTTTGATCCATGTAGCGAGATTTGGGCCAGTGACTCCCAAACCAGTTGGCTTTAGGGCACTAGGTGTTAAAACACCCTTACAGACTTAATAACTTGGATCTCAGAAATTTTTTTTTTACTCCATTGCTTTTTGAGATGTTTCCTCCAATTAAACTAGAGCACTGAATATTACAAACTTTTCAATTTTAGCTCATGTCCGTATGTTACTATATATGTTGATAATACCTGTCAACTAAGCATATGAAGATACATTTTAGTCCGTTTTAAGGAGAATTCACAAATTAAATAATTCAAAATGAAATAAACAAAAATTAACTTGTTTCGAAATAGGTTTGAGATACGTCTCAGGAGTGGAAACTCCTTACTCGGCTATCTTTTACCAATTTCACCTTTTTAGTAAAAATAAAACACAAAAACACAAAATATTTTTGTAATTTTTTTGAAATATTTTCAATTTTTTTTGTATTTTTCGAAAAATTTTGGACTAAAAATAAAAATAACACACAAACTAAAAAAAATAAGGTACTGATCAATTAATTCCCTCCCCAAACCTAAATGAGACATTGTCCCCAATGTCTTAAACAGTAAAAGGAGAGTTAAGAAGGTCGTACCTGGTTAGCTGAAATCTACAGGAAATTAAAGGTTAAGATCCAGATTAATCCGACGCCTCTTACCACGATCGTCCTCGGACCAATTTATCTTTGAAATGATAGGGTCAACTTGTGGTTCATAGGCTATGAGTTGGTCTATTAAATCCGGAGCAGTTCTGGCAGTAAAGAGGAGTTCTTTCACAGGTTTTGACACGAACCCATTTCTCCGAGCATCATCAAGAAACACACAAAGAAAATCATAAAATCCATCAACATTAAACAGTCCAAGCGGTTTCTGGTGTATGTTCAGGTTCTCCCAAGATAGAACTATAAAAATTTCCTCCAAAGTGCCCAAGCCACCTGGCAAAGCAATAAAAGCATCAGCACGGTTAATCATTTCTACCAACATTCAGACATACCTGGCACGATCAGTTCCTCTCCGTTTGATGATCCAATAAGATTTGCCTCTGCCAAGGGTTTTGAGATGATTCCCAAAACATGACTGCCTCCTTCCTGTACAGCCTTTGAAACGATCCCCATAAGTCCGAGATTACCTCCGCCATATATTAAGTGCATATTCCTTGCAGCTAAGACTCGACCCAATTCCTGTGCTGCTTCTACATATTGTGGCTTAACACCAACACTACTACCGCAAAACGCACAGATGTTCTTAACTCGTCTTCTTGAAGTGGCTTCCATTTTTTATGTATTTCTTTCTCAAATCAGGATGCATTCCAAAGTGCAATGACGAGATGAATTTATAGTACCTGAAAAGGGTGAGCAATAATAGCACTAATATCTTCCAAAGGACGATTGTTAGCTAAACAACAAAAAAAATCGTAAAAGGTCAAAAAAATCTAGATCCTGTCTACGAAAATAAAGATAATTACAACAGAAAAGTGAATCAAAGCAATAATTAAGGCAACAGAATTGTGTACGCAATACGCCACTCGTTTGGTATATAAATCCATTAGGATGCGTCTCAAGATTTCATTCCTTACTCAGCTATCGCTAATGAATTGTTTCTCATCTTTGTGATTGCCAAACACCATTCCTTCTGTCTTAAAATGCTCCGTTTGTGCATTTCCCTACAAAATAACACACAAAATTAAAAACTCTACAATATGTATACACAAAATATGAAAACAGAAATTACAACAAATTGCAAAGATTGCCTCCCTGCTAGCGCTAAATTTTTCGTCTTCAGCCAGACGTGACTGAAATCTATCTGTCAAGGAGGTTTCAGCGTTGTTTTGGATGTCCGATTAAAGACAATCCCATGAGCATTGCTTTTGAATGGTCTCTTCCAACAATAAAGTGGCAAAAAGAATTTTGTCTCATTTAGTGCTTGTGCCACCTTTTTGATCTTTGTTGCTCCAGTGGTTCCTGAAAAGAAAGAATGAAAATCAGGAGGTCTCGTATGGTGCTTGACTTGGAATGGGAATTCCATTCTGTCAAGCTTTTGGGCGATATCTTTGATTTGTTCTCCCCAAAACAGTGATGTTTCTCCTGAATGCTCTGGATCTTTATTAAGGTCAGACATTTGCTCCTTAATTTGCTCTGTTTCTTGCTCCACCTTTTCTTCACATATGTATTTTAAAATTTCCTCGTTCAGTTCTTCATCTGTCATCTATGAAAAACATGCTCCATAATGGTATGCCTGAGGATGTACAAATGTTTCTGACATTAGGTCTTCATCCTCTGATACGACTGGAATGGATGGTTCGGATAGATCTTCTTCAAACATCAAGGTCAAGCATGCTCCAAGATCTTCATTTTGAGGATTGAAAGTTTGATCCTCCGTTGTTGGTGCAGTTGGTACAAATAGATCAGCTTCATCCTCGTCAGAATCTGAATAATAAAAGTCAAATTGAGACTTTGCCGGTTCGGGCTCTTGAACTGATACCTCTGGTTGTTGATAATGCTCAGCCTCCTCCTCTGTTGAAGTGTCATTGTGAATCTCTGGGTACTCGAAGGCTTCATCAGTTTCATCTGAAACTGGTTCTTGAGGTATGTAGTTCTGATTGTCTGTGAATTGTCTCATTTGATCTGTCATCCTCTGAATGAATTCTGATTGTCTATGAATACTTTCAAATTGATTCTGACTTGTTTCAAGCATTGTATCCAACTTTTCTTTTCGTTTCTTGAACATATCTTCGAGCATGTTTGACAACTGATCTTCCTCTGATGGTTCTGGTTGTTGATGAAGATCATAGGTAGATGGTGGATAAGATGGAAAATGTGGTTCTGTGAAATGTGATGGCTCGTCATACCATGAAGGATCTTGATAGCTCTGCCACCCTGGATGGTAGTTGTATTTGCAATAATCTCTAGGGTGGTTACCATTACATATGTCACATCTCCCCATTGCGTCTTGTTGAGCAAATGTGGTATTGCTTGGTTCTGGCATCCAGTGATAATTGTTGGGCTGGACAATAGGCCTCAGAAAACCGGACTGTTGCTCCCAGATTTGGGGTGTATCTTCTAGTAAAGCTCGTGATCTTTCAATCTCCCAGTAGTGTTCCATTTTTTTCAATCACCTGAAAATACAATAAAGAAATAAAAATTACAGATAAAGAAAATTAGATACAAGTAAATTAGATAGCTTCAAAATTAATAACTCAAGAAAAATAAGTCCCCGGCAACGGCGCCAAAAACTTGACCGGTGTAAACACTCACGTATAACGCAAGCGCACGTATCGTTCAAGTAGTATAAAAATATCGATCCCACGAGGACTTAATTCCTACTGTTGTTATTAATTACTGATACTATTTATTTACAAATATCTAAGTGAGGGTGAAGAGAATGATTGCTTGATTGATTTGGTTGATTGTAGTTTTGCAAAATAAATAAATAAATAAAAAGACAAAAGAAAATACTAAGTAAAATAACAAAAGAGACAAAGATCTAGGGTTGTGAATCATTCTAATATCTTTTAAAAGATGAAGTGATTATTTTATGTTTGTGTAATAAATCAGTTTACTAACCTGGAACACTAAATTATGCAAAAGCCTCTGTCGATGGTCAGACGCAAATACCCAGTTTAACCCAATTGAACCATATGTCTATGTCAACCAAATTATCTGGATTCATTAAGTTTAAGTTCCAATTATGGCTACCCCCGCCCGACAGTATATGTCTATCCTGTAAGGAAATCTATTAAAGGGTTATATATCCTCAAGGAAGATCGTGGGCTATTAAGTCTGAGGCTGAAACCTAAAATCCCTATGTCTAGTTCATTTTAGATTTACCACATCAATCTTATTGGTGATCAGACAACAAGAAGCATTAAGCTTAAGACTTAATAAGTAAACCTTTAAATTACCCAAACTATCAAATAACCCCTTATGAACCGGTGATATTAGAATTCATCACAACCCTAAATAACTAACACATAACTAGGGCTAGTAAAAACTTAAAAGTAAAAAACATAAAGTAAAAATGCTGAAAAGTAAAAGACATAAAGTAAAAGCTGAAAAGTAAAATAAAATAAAATGCTAAGGTAAAAGGAATTACTTTTACTATTTACTATTTTAGATATCTCCCATAAAATAATATATAAACTTGTGATAATATTACCAACCGACCAATCTGGCGGTATCCTTTATTAGTCAGGTTTAACCCAGATTAAAATGAATTACCAACCGACCAATCTGGCGGTATCCTTTTTAAGTCAATATTTTAAATAGTGAATATATTATTTTTAAGGGAGATTAATCTAAATAGTAACAGTAAAAGAATTACCTTTCACCATAGCTGAGGAAGGTACTTCCTCATGGTGAATAGTAAAAACTGTAAAAAGTAAAAAAAAGTAAATTACTATATTAACAAAACGTAATTAAATTATTTACAAAACTAAAAACTAAAAAAACTAAGAACTAAAAGAAACTAGAGAGAGAAACTCTCTCTTTATATAGAATAGAAGAGAGAGAGAGTGGTACAATAAATTCTGAAATTTGAAGCTGAATTTATAGGCGCGGGTAGGCTTCGGGCGTCGCGACGCCAAGGCCTTTGGCGTCGCTATGCCAGCTTCTGTCGACGTGGCACGCTCTGGTTCGTCGGTTTGCAGATTCTGGATAAGCTGATAATGTGACACGTGGCGAGGTGGTTGGGCTTCAATTATTGTGACACGTGGTGACTTCTGATTGGTCGATGAGATTCTTATCCGCCACGTGTCAGATAAGGATTAGATACTCAATGATTGATGCTGACGTGGCGGTGACGTGGCGGTGACGTGGCGACACGTGGGAAAGAGACTGTCGGTACCGTAGGATTACGACACGTGGCACTTCCTGATTCGCGGATGATGATGTGGCGATGAGGTGGTAGTTTGACTTGGTCAACTTGATGATGTGGCTGATGACGTGGCAATGACGTGGAGTGACATGTGGCGATGATGACTTTCGGCACCGTAGGATGCTGACACGTGGCACATCGCATTTTAGCAGATCGGCTGTCATGGTGACACGTAGCACGGCGCATGTTAGCAAAGTCAAACTTTTCTCAGATTCTGATTTGTGGACCCGGCGCACGTTAGCACTGTTCGGCGCACGTTAGGCGTCGCGACGTGGGAAATTACCAAACTGCCCTTTTCATCCAATTTTCACTGTTTTAGCCCAAATCACATCCAGAGTTTCCTGAAACTTTATTTATCTACAAAATAACACAAAACACATCAAAATATTCACAAAACTCAAGAAACTATACAAAATATTAGGTTAAATGAGTGAGAAATAGTGATAGATTTACCACTCATCAATTACACACACAACTTAAACTCAACATCACTTATCTTACAATTCTATACATGAGTATTTATACACAGCTTTATTATACAATAATCTGAAACTAGATTTTTACTTGACTTAACTGAACTATATTTTTGGCTTGACTTGGTGGTTTGAACACCCTAGTGACTGCCATCAGTATACATCCTTCCGAGCTCGTCCTCCGAGTAAACCTATAAAATAAAGAAACTGGGAGTGGGAGGGGGGGTTTAGATCGTTTGAACGATTTAAGTGAGTGGACAATTAAAACAAAAACTGATGTGCTTTTATAAAAACTTTTGTTCTAAAACCGAAACTGTCACCTGAAAATCATCTTTTTTCTGAAAACTTTTTTTTTTTTTTTTAATCTCAAAACACAACTTTTCCTGTAAAACTTTTCTGAAAAAGCTATTTTGTATGTAAACTTTGAGTCTTTTCTGTGAAACTAAATTTTCTTTCTAAAATTCTTTTATAAACCTTTCATTTCTGAAAAGTTCATCTCTGAAAACATTTTCTATGAAAATCTATCACTGAAATCTGTCTTTGAAAAACCTGACACATGGGGGCATTACGTATCACCGTCCCCCTATACGCCTAACTAGTGGTATTGTGGCGTTATGTATGGTAGTTTCCTAAGCCACTGAACTAGAGCCAAGGGTGTGGATCTATGCTACTGACTGACCCTAAATTAGGATTTAGGGGCATCTATCATCCCTAATCCTGTACTAGGATCTGGGGGTGTTACGTATCGCCGTCCCCCCAGCCCTCTACATGTGCACATGTTTTATTCGTCAATTCCATATATGAGTCAAGTTGCATACTGATGTGGGTTTTCCCCCATGCCTCGAAAATATAAAATCATGCTTTGAAAACATCTCTTTTCTAAACCATTTCTCAAAACCTGCTTAATCAAAATATAACTGAAAGTGAAATTGGCTAATGCTTTAAATGCGAAAAAGTAAGTCTGATATGAAAAATAACATAATGAAAATAAACATAAGGGAAAAGTGTCGGCTCACTGATTTGGAATTTGGCTGGCATTACTCACTTGCTGAAGGAAATTGCGATTCCTGTGATGATCTATAATTGATAACTTTTATTAGAAAGTGGGCTGGGGAACATATTCCGAAATTAAACTAATTTTATCCATTCAAGGCATTTGTTATCATCTCAAGGCATATCATACTTATATTATGATATAATGTGTGTATACGAGCTGATACGAAATCCTTAGGGTGGCCTCTAACACGCTAGGGTGAAACTGAATTGAACTAAAACTGATTTAGAGAAAATTATGGTCACGCATCGCGACACTCACACATGCTGACATTCCAGTGAGCATCCTCTGTTCTGCACATCACGAGGCAAATCCCTGGGCGTCGTGACGCTCATATTCTAGAGATGAATCTATGGAAAAATTTCCAGTATGCGTCACGATGCCGGGGGTCGCGCTTCACGACACTAACCTGAATTCAGGACCCAACTTCAACATTCATCTTCATTCTCAACTTTGTCAATATTACACAAGCAATAACAACAGTAAGTATCTAAAATATCATCAATATCATCCTCTACATCATCTCATATCCATTCTATAGACTCCACTTTGTTTCATACCCAAAGATTTAATCAAGTTGGGGGTTTCTCACAGTCACCCATTTTTTAAAAATTATTCAATCATCATTAGATTAAAGCCAACAACATACTACAATTATCAAAATATCAAAACTCAATGTATCACAATTTGGGTCAAGATTATCCTTACCTTGAATAACATTCTTCCTTCACAATTTGAGCCTCCAAGCTCCTTTTTTATCTTCATAGGCTTGATTTGGGTTGGATTCTCTCTACTCTCTTTCCAATTTCTTGTAAATCTCTCTCTCTTTCTCATTATTCTTCTTCCTTTCTCCTCTCCCTCTCTTCACGTTTTCTTCTTTTCTTTAAATCTTTTGAGAATGCAAGAATAGTTGCCTTTAAATACTTGGGGTTATTAACTCATTTTCTTCTTCTTGTTTTGTTTAGTCTTTTCTAGAGAAGTCTAGGGGGTTTTTAGGGATATTTAGGATTATTGGGCCACCTTCAAAAAATGATGGGCTTGGGTTTGAAGAATAATTTCCTTATTTATGTCTTATTTTCGTTACTGTGCAGAGAGTTTGAGGAAAGTCATTGTGCATAGAGTTTTATTGGAGCAATTTTAGGATAAAGAAGAGAAGGGAAGCCTTTTGTTGTGTATTATGCTAGTAGGACCTTAAATAGTGCTCAAATGAACTATTCCACAACTGAAAAAGAACTGTTAGCTGTAGTTTTTGCTTTGCATAAATTTCATGCATATCTTATTAGCTCACCTATCACTATTTTTACTGATCATGCAGCTTTTAAGTACATTCTTTCGAAGAATGTTGCTAAGGCAAGATTGATTAGGTGGATCTTGTTGTTAAAGGAATTCGATCTAATCATCAAGGATAAGAAGGGTGTTGAAAATATGGTGGAAGATCACTTATCTCATTTGAAGTTTAACGACTCTGCTGATAGCCCGCCAATTCGTGATGATTTCCCTGATGAACACCTTTTTACTGTCACACGAGCACCATGGTATGCACATATTGTCAATTATTTAGTGTCCAATGAGTTTCCATCCAATTGGAGTGCACAAGATAAACGTAAATTCATGGTCGAGGTACGTAATTTTTATTGGGATAACCTATATTTATTTAAATACTACCCTGACCAAATATTGCGATGTTGTATTCCTGAAGATGATGTTTTAAGTGTACTTACCTTTTGTCATTACATGCATGTGGAGGCCACTTTTCAGTAAAGAAAACTGCTGTAAAAATCTTGCAGTGTGGTTTTTATTGGCCCACTCTATTTAAGGATGCAAATGGGTTCCGTCGTTCTTGTGAAAGGTGTCAAAAATTAGGTTCACTATCCCGTCGTCATATGATGCCTCTTAACCCTATTCTTGTCATTGAAATATTTGATTGTTGGGGTATCGATTTTATGAGACCTTTTCCACCTTATTTTGGGTACCTTTACATTCTTCTTGCAGCCGATTATGTGTCTAAATGGGTTGAGGTAGTGGTGTGCCGAGCAAATGACAATACTACTATGGTAAAATTCTTAAATGAACATGTATTGTCACACTTTGGCACCCCACGCGTCATTAATAGTGATCAAGGGACACATTTTTATAATCGATCATTTGAGGCTTTGATGCGCAGGTACGGTGTGGTGTATAAGATTTCTACTGCTTATCACCCACAGAAAAAAGGCCAAGCAGAGTTAGCAAATAGGGAGATAAAATAAATATTGGAGAAAAGGGTAAATCCCGACCGCAAGGATTGGTCTTTACGACTTCCAGATGCACTTTGGCCATAATGCACTGGTTATAAATCCGTACTTGGGATGTCTCATTACAGGCTTTTATTTGGAAAGGCGTGTCATTTACTTGTTGAGTTAGAATATAGGGCCTATTGGGCTATTAAAACTCTTAACTTTTATCTGAGTACTGCATGCACACAGCACAAACTACAACTGACAGAACTTGAGGAATTGAGGAATGATGCGTATGACAACTCCCGCCTCTACAAAGCAAAGATGAAAGCTGCCAATGACAAGCAGATAATGAGGAAGAATTGTAAGCCCAACCAAATGGTCTATCTCTATGACTCCCGACTCCATCTTCACCTAGGCAAGTTGCGATCCAGATGGACCGGACCTTTTATTATGAAGCAAGTTTTTGTTGGACATATATGACCCATAGCATCACTATTTGTAAAGAACATGGTGTTTTTGTACAAATTAACTATGTGACAAAGGAAATTGCTTCCTTATGATTAAATCAGATTAATAAGATATGAGACAGTATTAATCCACGAACAGTTTAATAATTAAATATCCCTAGTCGTAGTATTATCGAGACTGGACATCGATAATACGGAATAGACTAGTATTACACTTGTGCGCGTTATGGAAGATTAACACATAATTCTCATATATTTAGGTATTGGATACTTATGCAAGTGTGATAAGATGTTCTGTAAGCCGTTGGATCGGGAACAGCTTCGCTCTGGATAGACCCACTCGGAATCCCATTGGTATTATGACTATGTGTCTATGGGAATCCAAATCAGGGTAGGTGTATGTGATCTTTAACCTGAGACTTGCATCGCTAGTACTTGTGACAATCAATTTTCTTTGGTATTGGTCGTCTGGAGCTTTAACAGGTTCTGTGTACGCCTATACTAGGTTTACTGAGAATCGTAGTGTATTGGATGTGATGTCAAGATGGGAGTATCACTTCAGTCATATGTAGATGATGGTCACACATGATACGGTACTAGTACTCTTAAATGCTGCAGCTATCGGGATAATATGACTAGGTTATGATTATCCAATTAGAGAGACTAGTTATGTGGAATCCGATATATGCTTCGTACGGGGCAGACACAGAGCCAGCCCTAGGCCTAGCATGTGACATCCGATACTGGATCGTATTACGCATTACATTGTATAACTACGCCTGATACAGATAATATTCCTCGGTGGATATTTCTAAAGACTTGGGTAGACACGGTGCTTTGCTAGAAGCCAACTATGTCTTGTAAATCGGTGAGAATGTGGTACGGGGTACGCACGTGTTCAGATAGTCCGACAACCATATTTACTACCAACATATCCAGGAATCTCTTGGGTCGCTTCCCAAAGATTCACCAATGACATTTGACTCGAATAGAATTAATCTGGGATTAATTATGAGAGAGAAAATTAATCTGGGATTAATTACGACAAGAATTTATCTGGGATTAAATTCGTCTAGAAGAGAGAACGCGATTAATTTGGAATTAATCGATGAAATAAATTTAATAGTTAAATTGAATTTTTCTATTTAATTTATTTATTTAGGCTAAAATAATATAATATATCATATATATTAATTGAAATCGGATTTCAATACGAAATTAAAATTAGATTTTAATTCGGGCGAACAAATTGATTTGGAATTAATTCGTAAGAGACTATCGTAATAATTTTGCTAGGCATAATTATTTAATTAAATTGGATTTAATTATTTAAGGAAGAAAAATTCGTTTAATCGGATTAAATGAACCGGGCCCAAAGTCTTCATCATCCAAAGTAGAAATTTTTGAAATTCTCAACCGATCAATGTAAGTTTTTCCGCAACTTGTCTTGATTATTCACACACAAATCATTGTTTAGAGATCTCGGGCATGTGTAGGACACTAACAATGGTATTAGAGCCTCCTAAACATGATTTGAATTCTAGGGTTTATTGACATTTATTTGGGGATTTTTCTTGGAGCATGTAAATTTCTAAATTGAATGTTTGGTTGATGTTAGAACATGATAACTTAGAGTTAAGCATGATTGGATTTGTGAAAATTGATTGGATCAAATTTTGCCCAATTCCTTAGCATGGCCGAATATGTACCCTAGGAAGAACTCATGGTGATTTTTGGAAATTTGACATTGGATGTGTTATAGTATGAAATGAATGTTAATTGTTAATTTAATTGGATTGAAATCAAAATTGAATGTTATTTCTTGCTATTGCCGTGAGTATGTAAGCATGTTGGATGAATTGATTTTGCTTAAATTTGTGTTAGACATGAATTAAAATAATTAAGCATGATTAATTAGATTAATTAATATTTTGGAAATATTAGATTAATTAATTAATTGTGGTAATTATACTTTAATTGTATTAATGTGATATTTGGAATAATATATTAATCTAATTTGGTTGTATTTGGGCTAATGGGCTTGGTTGGGCCAAGTATGGTTTTGGACAATTGGATTGGATTCAATTGGCCCTAAACCATTTCCATAAAGTCCAAAATATGACTTTGGGTCTTTTATAATTTAATTGGGCCTAATGGCCAAAATTAATTTTGTGGCATAGGGTGATTCCTGATGGGCCTTGGCATTTTGGGTTTGATCCATAATGGCCAAAGTCCATGCCTAAAGAATTAATTAAAAGCCCATTGGACTTAATTGAATTGGCATTGGATGCTAATTGGGCCTTTGAGACCCATTTGGATTGGATTTGGAATCCAAGTCTTTAAGGCACTAAAATAAGTGTAATTGTTTAATTTGGAATTAAACATGAATTAATATTGAATACAATTAAAATTGGATTTAAAATTGTAGTTTGATATAATTCAAGAATACTTACTTTGAGTATTTATTCTTAAACGAGTTGGACTCGCGCAAATCAAATCGTTGTATGAACATTGGATGTTCATTAATTGAAGATTAATTAATTGGATTAGATTGATTGACAACATGCATTGTGTGAATACTTGGATGTATTTGTATGAATAATGTATATCGGATAGATATTAGATGGGTGGGGGCAATTTTGGAAATTGTTGTAAATATGGTATTTATTTAAATTGGACCTGCGTGTCCAGCCTTTCACCTCCTATTCTCTTTTGTATTTCTCTTCTCACTAATTCCCCTCAATCTAAATGAGGTTTCTTATAGTGCTATGTAATTGGGTAGAAGAATGTAAAGTGCTAGCATGAGAGAGGAAATTGAGAGATTTGTTCTAGGAACAAATTTATATATATCCATCCGCATGTCATTATTATTTTTACCGCGCCTTATTATACTTTTAGAATGCATGTTTAAGTGTGTACGATGAGACATAATCAAAGATAATAAATTGGCTGCCAATTTACGAAAAACACCCTCACTTTTATATTAAGCGTTTTCCTTCCATTGAGTAGTTCTCTCTCAAGATCCAAGATTGACTTTTTGTTGGCCAAAGTCAAGATCATTATCCATCGCGGATGTGTTTGAACCATGAAAGCTTTGTTGTACATCACATGTCTTGGGCAGTTGTGACTTGTTGGCCAAAGTCAAGGTCACTTCTGTACATCGACGTGGATTACGAAGCTTTCCCACTGTCTTAACTGGAATCATTAAGCTTGTTGAGCCAAAGCCAAGGCTTAGTTGATTTAGAGGAAAATGTTAGGAAATATATTGGTTATATGTTTTGGACTTGGAGGTCCACATACCGGATCTAGGAATTGGATGGGATCCAATTGATCTTAGAGATCTAACTAGTTAAATCTTATACAGCTTGTTGGCCAAAGTTAAGGTTGTGTATTATTTAACGGGATCCTAACCCACTAGGAAACAGGTTTCCCGAATCCTCAGCAGAGGATTAGAGGCTCGCCGAAAAATAGTGGGAGGGCAGTATTAAATTTGTATTTCATTTAATACTCGCTAATACGCACTCTTATTTTATTTTATTTTCTTCATTATATATATATATATATATATATATATATATATATATATTAGTTAGACTAATGTTTTCTATTATTTTATTTAAACAGTGGACTGTAATCAAACTACTCTACTTGTAGTTGGTTATATAGTTGGACTATAGTAACCATTACATTTTTAGTGTACCTGAAATCGTCGATTGGATAGTTGGACTATAGCAATCAAGATGGCTGGAAAGATTAGCGTTAGGGACATCATCATGTGTGACAATGTCTTTAACGGCTCCAAATTTTCCAGATTGGGAAATGAATCGCATGATAGTCCTGGGAGCCAAGAAGTTGCTCTATGTTATATACAAACCTCTCGGGCTTGAGCCCGGACTTGAGCAACCAGTTGATCATGAGCTTTGGAAGACTCATCGAGATGATAATTTTACTGCTCAATCCGTTCTGCTTGCTGCAATGACTCCTCAGTTTCATCATTAGAACAAATGATCAGATCTTTATGACAAGATGTTGAAATTGAAGGATCTTCATAGATCTAATCTTAGATCTCATAATGAATATGCAATGAAAAGAAGCTCTTTCGCTCAAGTATGTCAAAGGGTATATCTGTCGAACACTACGTGTCACAGATGATTGCTGACATCGAACAGCTAGGTCAGCTGGGCATTACCTTCGAGGCCAAGACTTCTATAGATTTGAGCTTATAGTATTTGCCCGATTTCTGGGGCGGGTTCGTCATGAACTATAATATGATGAACTAAGAAAAGACTCTTGGAGAGTTAATGGCAATGCTAAAAGAGGCAGAGGCAGAGCTTCTGAAGGGCAAGAAGCGCGATGCGCATCTTACTTCTACATCCCAGAAGGCCAAGGCTTGGCCGAAGGCTTCTGAGGGTGTGAAAAAGAAAAAGAAGAAGGGCAAGGCTAAAACGTCACAGTCTTCTAGGAAGACTAAGGACATATCCAAAGATGTCTGCCTACATTGTGGAAAATGGGGTCACTGGAAGCGTGACTGCCGTATGTACAAGGCGCACATGAAGGAAGTGAAGGCGGGCAAGGTTCCGGCTTCAGGTATGTTTGTTATTGAAATAAACATGTCCACTACTGGTTTTAAAAATTGGATTTTTAATTCCGGATGTGGTATTTACATATATACTGATGTGCAGGATCTGAAAATTAGCAGGAGACTGGTTTCAGGTGAGATCGACCTACGAGTCGGAAACGGGACGAGAGTCGTTACCTATGTTTTGAATCTACCATAGGGGCATGTAATTACATTAGGTGACTGTTATTTGTACCTAGTTTGACTATGAACATCATCTCTGTATCTTGTTTAACCCGATGCAGGTATACCTTTGTATTCCGGAACACTGGGTGTTTTGTATATAAAGATGATATTTTGATATGTACCGCAGATGTTAATAATGGTCTTTATATTTTGAATATAAATGAATCTCAAACATATAACATGACAAAGAAAAGGCTCAAATTGAGTAAAACAGATGAAACTTATCTGTGGCATTGTCATCTGAGACACATTAACAAAACTCGTATATCCTCACTTTCGAAGTATGGATACTTGGACGGATTTGATCATAATTCATATGATGTCTGTGAATCTTGTTTATTAGGCAAAATGCCTAAAACACCTTTTAGTGGTAAATATGTACATGCCACCGAGCTGTTAGCCCTCGTTCATAGTGACGTATGCGGGCCCATGTCTAGCCAGGCTAGAGGTGGATATGAATACTTTGTAACCTTTACGGATGATGCATCGCGTTATGGTTATATGTATCTTATGAGACACAAGTTGGAAACTTTTGAGAAATTCAAAGAGTTTCGACACAAAGTAGAAAAACAGACTGGCAAAAGTATTAAAACATTACAGTCAGATCGTGGTGGAGAATACTTAAGCAATGAGTTCCAGAATTACTTAAAAGAATATGGTATTCTCTTACAGTGGACTCCTCCCAGAACACCTCATTGAATGATGTGTCCGAACGGAGAAACCAACCTTTGTTGGACATAATAAGGTCAATGATGAGTCGCACTGAGCTACCAATTTCCTTCTGGGGATACGCATTAAACAGTGCAATACTTATTTTGAATAAGGTTTCGTCAAAGTCTGTTGGATAGACTCCATATGAAATATGGACAGGAAAGAAACCGGGTTTCACATTCCTGAAGATTTGGGGATGCTGGGCATATGTTAAACGTTTAGATGGTACCAAACTTGAACCAAAATCGGATAAGTGCCTATTTGTAGGTTATCCTAGGGAACCAAAGGATATTACTTCTACAACCCACAAGAGAACAAAATATTTGTTGCTCTTCATGCAGTTTTCCTCGAAAAGGAATTCATAGATGCAGTGATAAGTAGAAGGAAAGTAGAACTCAATGAAAATTGAAGTGATACTGTTCTTGACACCGACCCCCTCTCGGAACACGAACAGTCCATCAGGGATGAGACTGTTCCACAATCTTCTAATACACAAGAGCCACGTAGGTCAGAGAGAGTCAGAAAATAACCTGAGAGGTATGGGTTTCTGATCTCACCTTATGTAGATATTAATCTTATTAAGGAAGATGAACCGGCTACGTATGAGGAAGCGATACAAGGTGTCGACTCTGTTTTATGGCAAGAAGCCATGAAGTCCAAAATGGATTCCATGTATACCAACCAAGTTTGGACACTGGTTGATGCACCAGAAGGCATTAAGCCTATTGGTTGTAAATGGGTCTTCAAAAGGAAGACGGACATGGAAGGTAACATACAAACGTACAAAGCTAGGCTTGTAGCAAAAGGTTATCGTCACCGACATGATGTCGATTACGACGAAACTTTTTCACCCATTGCCATGATTAAATCCATCGGATAATGCTGCTATTGCTACATATTTCGATTACGAAATATGGCAGATGGACGTCAAAATCACTTTCCTTAACGGAAACCTTTTGGAGGATGTTTATATGCAACAACCTGATGGTTTTATCGTGCCAAAACATGCAAACAAGGTTTGCAAGTTAAATCGATCCATTTATGGATTTAAGCAATTATCGCGTTCTTGGAACCAACGTTTTGATGAGAACATAAAATAATATGGTTTCATTCAAAACGAAGATGATTCTTGTGTATATAAGAAGGTTAGTGGGAACGCACTGACATTTATTGTCCTATATGTTGATGATGTATTGATTTTAGGCAATGACATTCACATGCTACAATCGGTGAAAGCTTGGCTTTCATTAAAATTCTCCATGAAGACTTGGGAGAAGCAGCTTTTATTCTAGGAATAAGGATCTACCGGGATAATCTAGAAAGCTGCTTGGACTCTTCCAGAGCTCGTACATTGACAAAGTGTCGAATAGATTCAATATGGATTAGTCTAAGAGGGGGCTGCTTCTGGGTGTCACATGGGTCTCTCTAGCTAAGGATATGTGTCCTAAAACTCAAGATGAGAGAGATACAATGATTCGGATCCCGTATGCTTCTGCAGTCAGATCGATCATGTACGCTATGATATGTACGCTACCTGATGTCTCGTATGCTTTGAGCATGTGCAGTCACTATCAGGCTGATCCAGGTGATGGTCACTGGATTGCTGTAAAGAACATCCTTAAGTATCTTAGACGAACTAAGGATGCCTTCTTAGTCTATGTGGAAAGAGAACTTGAGGTGACTGGGTACGCCGATGCAAGTTTCTAAACAGATAAAGACGACTGTAAGTCACAATCAGGGAACATATTTTGTTTGAACAACGAAGCAGGGAGGTGGAAATCTTCCAAGTAAGAGACTGTTGCCGATTCAACAACAGAAACAGAATATATTGCTGCAGCTGAGGCAGAAAGAGAAGCAGTTTTGGATCCGTAAATTCCTAATTGGATTAGGAGGTTCCGTTAGCAGCTGAGCCCGTACCTTTGTATTGTGACAATAAGGGCTATAGCACAGGCTAAGAATGTTGGGGGTGGTGCTCAGAGCGCCATTCCCGGTTGTATTTCTGTTAAATACTTCTGTAAAACATTATTATTATGAATAATATATGCAGTTTCAAATAAATTATATTTCTATATGGTAAAGACGTATGACCCGAGAATGATTAGTCATGATACAGTTGCAAAAGCGTCGCAACGGACATTGAGAAGTATCATGACGTTGTCATTCTCAGACAGTTCCTGGTCAAGGTTTACACTACTTGGTCAGTATAGTAAAACCCGTTGAGACCGGTACATGTCGTATACTGGAATATATGATTCCAATGGTTTCTCAATGAACCATTAGTCTTGGATACTAGTATAGACGTGTAGGTGTTTATAGCGGATAAACACTGAACGACTCACCGAAGATTCTTAATGGATGGTACACCAGCGTTAATAAGAATCTTCTTGGGTTGAGTAGCACTTGTGATTCTTAGACTTGAGATGCCATTGTGGGCACATGAGACATCTTCTACACTTAGACGGCAGTCACGTCACCGATCTATTTAGATCAGACCTCCGCCTGTTCGTTGGGTGCAGACAGATCCTCAGGGTGTCCTATGTGTATCAAGATAGGATCCGTCAGTTCTGTGTATCAGAGCATAGGTAGTCCATATGATTAGCAATCAGATAAAACCATGGGCCCGTGGTAAAGTTTAGAAGCTAGTTCTAAACATTCTTTTGAGATTGCTAATAGAATAGTCGACTGGATAATCCCGATAGAGATTGAGTTTACATCTATATCTCTGGGATTTATCCGGATACCTGTGACGGAGGAATTATACATTTGCCATGACCTCGACCTGTATGGTTCAGCGAGATTATCCGTGATCGTCATAATCTACGGGTGGATAGATTATGGACATGAAATTTGATTTCGTGACGGATATACCTGAATCTAGAGAGTCTCAATAGTAACATAATCGTAGAGCACTAGAGCAACATAATAAATAATATTGATTATTTACAAAGTCGTTTAAAGGTTAAACGCAAGATACGTGCTAAAGGGACCCGATAGTCATTTACTTAATTATTGTGTATTTACATTTAATACTTGATTAATTTAAATACACATTAATTAATAGTCAAAATGAGTTATTTGACTTATATCCTAAATGAATATATGTTTTTAATATTTAATGTAAATATTATACATATATTTAATATATTTGTATTTGATTAATTAATTAATTAATTAATTGTTAAATGATTAAATTAATTAAAATATAAATATCTTACATTAGGATATTTAAAGTTAATGATGTTAGTTGCAATTGTTGACTTAAATAAATATCTAATAAAGTTGTTATTTAGATATTTAATCAAGTTGACCAAAACTTTAGTTAAATGAAATTGAAATGAAAAATTGCCAAATGAATGCTGTAATTTCGGCCAAGGGTTTTTTATTACAAGTATATATTGTTTTCATTTCATCTTCATTTGATAACCTAATACACTTTACAAGAAACACCATTAAGAAAACAAAGAAAGCAAGTGAAGGAGAAAAGGAAAAACTTAAAGAAAAGCTTGGATTTTGTAAGTTTTTCAAACTTACTATTAGAAAGGAATTTGTTCCTTAGGATCTAGGCAACATCTTGTGATGTTCTTAAGTTATTCTTTTCATTATTTCTTGTGTTTTTGATGATGGAAATTGGTTGAAAGTGTTGAGCATGTGTAATGAAGAAAGCTTGTAACTATTGTAGTTATAAACATTCTTTTAAGGTTTTGAAACCATGTTGCTAATCTAGAGTTATTGACCCACTCTTAAATGACCTAGATTTGATCTTGAGTTGTTTCATTGTGTTGAGTTGAGACTTGGATTGGATGGAAGAATGATGATTGAAGTAATTGATTTAATGTATTTGGTCTAATTTGTCCAATTTGTGAAAATTGAAAAATTAGGGTTCTTGACCAATTCCAAATTTGGGGGTTTTCATATATGTTATGTATTTGTGTGTGTATATGATGCATATAAAATTTCATGTTCATTGGATTACATTTGGATGTGTTTTGATGCATGAAATGACAATTGGTACATTTTGGGCACTAATGAGTGCTCTCGGCTTTGAGAGAGAATTTGGGGATTTTGGTTGCTTTGGTGTTTTGATGTTTTGAACATCATAAGTTTATCTTGGAAATGATTTAGAATCATTCAAAATTGATTAGATCAATTTCGGACTAAAATGGACAAAAATACAAAGCAAGGGTATTTCGGTAAATTCACCTAAAAATGTTTTATTGAATTTCTTTTCATAATTTGATTATTGGAATTTTAAATAAATATGTTTATTTAATTAATCCGAGAAAAAGTTTTGAAATCTGAAAATCGGATTTTCACCGCTTCCGCTGCGTTACCGGATTCACCCCCTAAATAACCCCTACAAAATGGTATCAGAGCGAGTCTGATTCTAGGCCACCTAATATGATTAGCCTTCATTGAATCAATGTTTAATCATGTTTTCTAGACTTTATGCATGCTTATTAGGATCTAAATTGGTTAGATTTAGGGTGTATGACACTTAGCGGAAAATCCCTAATAATAAGGTTTGAATGTAATTTTGTATTTGATGCATGTTATATGGTCCGTCTTGTCAATACGGTTTATGAATATCTCTTTGTGACTACATCCGAGACCGTGCCTCTGCTGTGAGGGTGTAGCCGATAAAGATTTATTTATACCGGATGTATATCAGATACTAGATAAATTCAAGTGAAAGCGGAATTCTGAACGTGCCCTAGCTGTCAGGATTACGTAAGTAACTTGAGTTTATCATTGGCGAGTTTAACCTTGGTACGTCTCCTTGTGGGCCTGCCTTCGCAGCGACGACAACGAGAAACGGCCAGGACCGGATACTTAGGAGTCATTAGTGAATGATTGACAAATGAGTTGTCTACCTGATGAATATACGTAGGCGAGACCGTGCCTCTGCTGTGAGCCGAAATATATTCACGGGATCCACTTTTCACTATTAGTATTTAATTTAATCATTAAATATTTGTATTCTGTTTTGGGATTACAGTATTGCATGATTTAGTGGAGGGGCATATTAGATTAAAAATCCATGATCTAGTTTATGCTTTTGATATTATATGAAACTGCTTTATTTCTGCTAACCGTTTTTCGTGATCTATATGATAGATTGGCGATGGCGGCACAATCCACAAATCAGTTTGCGCGTATGCTTGATGCGAACAAAGAAAGGCGCTGAGAACTTTGCAGACTGGGAATTGGATTTGAGGATTGTCCTCGATTCCGAGAAGCTGGGTTATGTTCTTGAGGGTCCGTTGCCCCTTGTAGGGGCGAGGATGCTTCGGAGGAGGAACGCCAAGTTTTTGAAACTTGGAAGGATGATGATTTAAGGGTTAAATCATACATCCTTAGTTCACTGTCTCCGAAACTCAAGCAACAATACTATGGTATGTTAGATTCCTATAGTATGATGACGCGATTGAGACAATCGTTTGAGAACCAGGAACAAGTTATTGTTCACAAAGTCGCCATGGAACTGTTCCATGCGCGTCTGGATGAGGGGCAGAGTGTCAGCCCACATGTTCTTCAGATGATCGATTTGATCGATCAATTGAGGCAACATAATCTCATCTTGAATGACATTCTCGGTAGGAGTGTCATTCTTGGTTCACTGCCAGCTTCATTTCGCCAGTTCGTGATGTACTTCAACATGCACGGGACTGTCTGTACCTACCAGGAGCTACATAGGAAGTTGCTCACGGCAGAAGAGGACCTTAAGAAGGGAGTACCGACTCGCCCTCCTAGAACTACTTCTCTTTCGGCTTCTTCCCAGGATGGTCCAAGGGAAATAACAGAAAGGCAAAAGAAGAAGAAGAAGCTTTTGGTCCTCAACAACAGGCGAAGATTGCAAAGCCCAAAAGGGCTTCTGAAGACAAATGCCACCACTGCGGCAAAGTTGGGCACTGGAAAAGGAACTGTCCTGATTACATTGCCCAAGTGAGGAGAGACGGAGCTTCTACATCAGGTACTTTTATTTTTCCAGTTATTGATTTATCTTTGGCTTGTGAAGCCGTTACATCCAGCTGGATTTTAGATTCTGCTTGTCCCATTCACATTTGCAATTCGTTGCAGGTGCCGAAGGAAAGTAGGAAACTGAAGCCTGGAGAGATGCAGTTGCGATTCGGGAGTGGAGACTCTTTGGATGCAGTTGCAGTGGGAGTATGCGAGATCTCATTGCCGAATGGGATACTTTTGTTATATGACTGTCATTTTGTACCGGGATGTGTCGCTAATATTATATCACTTTTTGTATTAGATACATAAGGCTTTTGTATTAATATTAAGAATAGTTCTTTGTATTTATATGATAAAAATAATATTCAGATCCTTAATTGTCCAAACCAGCATGGTCATTATACATTGCAAACTTCAAAAGATATTTTAAATACTGGAGTTAATAAACGTAGTTTACCTGTAATTAATAATACTGAACTTTGGCATATGAGACTTGGTCACATTGGAATTGTTAAATAAATATGTTTATTTAATTAATCCGAGAAAAAGTTTTGAAATCTGAAAATCGGATTTTCACCGCTTCCGCTGCGTTACCGGATTCACCCCCTAAATAACCCCTACAAAGAAACCGCGGTCTCATCAACGATCCAAGTATGTACTTCGATGTTTCCATCTGATTCATGAGATCATACATCGTGGCGATATGAAGATCGAGAAGATCGCATCAGATGACAACATTACAGATCCGCTGACGAAAGTTATTTCTCAGCAAAAATTTGAGTGATTGGCTATGAGCCAAGTGGGAGATTGTTGGACAATTATGTCCCATAGCATCATTATTTGTAAAGAATACGATGTTTTTGTACAAATTAACTATGTGACAAAGGAAATTGCTATTTTATCATTATGTAATTAGATTACTTGGATTATTAATGATAAAAGTCCTTATGATTAAATCAGATTAATAAGATATGAGACAGTATTAATCCACGAACGGTTTAATCATTAAATATCCCTAGTCGTAGTATTATCGAGACTGGACATCGATAATGCGGAATAGACTAGTATTACACTTGTGCGCGTTATGGAAGCTTAACGATATAGGTCTCATATATTTAGGTATTGGATACTTATGCAAGTGTGATAAGAGGTTTTGTTAGCCGTTGGACCGGGAACAGCTTCGCTCTGGATAGACCCACTTGGAATCCCATTAGTATTATGACTATGTGTCTATGGGAATCCCAATCAGGGTAGGTATATGTGATCTTTAACTCGAGACTTGCATCGCTAGTACTTGCGACAATCACTTTGCTTTGGTATTGTCGTCCGGGGTTTACTGAGAATTGTAGTGTATTGGATGGGATGTCAAGATGAGAGTATCACTTCAGTCATATGGAGATGATGGTCACACAGGATATGGTACTAGTACTCTTAAATGCTGCAGCTATCGGGATAATATGACTAGGTCATGATTATCCGATTACAGAGACTAGTTACGCGGGATCCAATATATGCTTCGTACGGGGCAGACACAGAGCTTGCCCTAGGCCTAGCATGTGACATCCGATACTGGATCGTATTATGCATTACATTGTATAACTACGCCTGATACATATAATATTCCTCGGTGGATATTTCTGGAGAATTGGGTAGGTACGGTGCTTTGCTAGAAGCCAACCATGTCTTGTAAATCGGTGAGAACATGGTACAGGGTACGCACGTGTCGGATAGTCCGGCAACCATATTTACTGCCAACATATCTAAGTATCTCTTGGGTTACTTTTCTCAAAGATTCACCAATGACATTTGACTCGAATAGAATTAATCTAGGATTAATTATGAAAGAGAAAATTAATCTGGGATTAATTGCGGCAAGAATTTATCTGGGATTAAATTCGTCAAGAAGAGAGCACGCGACTAATTTGGAATTAATCGATAAAATAAATTTACTAGTTAAATTGGATTTTTCTATTTAATTTATTTATTTGGGCTAAAATAATATAATATATCAGATATATTAATTGAAATCGGATTTCGATATGAAATTAAAATTAGATTTTAATTCGGGCGAACGAATTGATTTGGAATTAATTCGTAAGAGACTATCGTAATAATTTTGCTAGGCATAATTATTTAATTAAATTGGATTTAATTATTTAGGGATGGAAAATTTGTTTAATCGGAATAAACGAACTTGGGTCCAAAGTCTAGTTGTGTGAGCCAACTTAAATTTGGAATTAAAATTGGGTGGGACCATTAACTTACATCACATGTCACTCATTGATGGAAGTGGTTGGCTTACTTAAATGTTGCATAACCAACACAACCACTTAACTTTTGTATCAAGTTTTTGGAAAACATAAACACTATTCATCTTCTCTCCAAAACTGTGAGCCTCTTTCTTCTTGGAGAAAAATTTTGCTTCACAATTTATTAAAGCTAGCACATTGGGAGTCAAACAAAGTGATAGGGAAACTCACCCAAGGGTTTGGAACTCTTCTTAAAGCTTGGAGCTTCATCATCCAAAGTAGAAATTTTTGAAATTCTCAACCGATCAATGTAAGTTTTTCCACAACTTGTCTTGATTATTCACACTCAAATCATTGTTTAGAGATCTTGGGCATGTGTAGGACACTAACAGTTTCCCCCATGGAGCTGTCGAAGTGGAAGATCCCACGGACGACAGAGTGTTCAAAGTTAATGGACAGAGATTAAAACCGTTCATAGACAATAAGATTCATGTAGCATAGTTGCCTCTCTTGCTGACCCAACTTATGAGGATTGATATTCATTTCCCCCATTGTTGTATATATTTCTTTTTATTTCTTATTTAATTATTTTTACTTTTTCTTCTTTCCTCCTTTTTGTTTTGTTTCGCTTCTTGTTTCTTTTGCAGGATAACACAATACTTCATCCAGTTTCATGAACTCTCTAGTCAGGTGAACTCCTTCATTTTCTTTTATCTTTACTGTTGTTACATTGAGGACAATGTTTAATTTCTGTTGGGGGTGGTGTTATCATGTGTTTTGCCTGGTTGTGGATGTGTCATTCTTGTTTAAATAAAAAAAATTGAATTGTTTTGTCTATTTTTAGTCCTTAATAGTAAATCATAAGTCCAATGATGATATTGTTTGCTTTATGGTGAAATCTTAGAAACGATAAGATCTTTAATGTATTTTTACCTGATTCCTTGAATAGTTGATCTAGGTTAGACTCGTAAGCACCTAACTATAGGTTTTTAGTAGTAAGAACCTAAGTAGTTGGCAAAGTGATCAGTTGAAGAAATTGTATGTCGATGATTGACCGTTTGCTTAGATATCTATCTTGATTTGCTAGTGTTATGATGTATGGTATAGTTAAAATTAAAAAAGAGAAAGTCTCTAAGAAAGAAATTAAACCACCTATAACCGATAAGCGTGAAGCTACCCATGGGCGAGTGTTAGGACCACCATGAGAAGAAATGCTACCTTAAAGAGTAGGTGTGTTGAAAAAAATAAAAGAAGAAAGAAAAGAAAAAAGTTGAAAAAGAGACAAGAAAAATCATATCATACTGAGCAAAAAAAGGCAATACCAGAGCACAATTGAGATATCTGGGTTTGTTTGACCCATCAGATCCCAATTTTTAAAGAAATCATTGAGTTGGCTTGCCTAGGAATCAAGTTGTGAATGAACCTTTACATAAACATACTGTGAGTCTGGCTTAGATGATTTATTCAAGGACTTGGATTTAAGTTACATTGAGTACTTTGAAAGTTCTCTGATTTCATTGCTAGGCATTCGTTGAGGACAATAATATGTGTAATTATTGGGACTATTTTATTTGTTATTTTTGTATGTTTTGAATGACGTTTGTTGGTCTCGTCGCTGTAAGCCCTCAAGAGACTATAACTCTAACTTGTCCACTAGGGCCACCTAGGGGTTTAAAGGCTTATTGCATACGCTAACTCAACTTGATTATCATGTATTTATCTTAACTATATTTTATTTTATGTCTTGTTATTAGGAAGCAATAGAACATGATATTGGAGCAATTACGCATGTTTCGGGGACCTTACGGATGCTTCAGAAGCACGCAGAAAGAGCTGAAGCACAGAAAGCGGCAAACCAGAAAAGAAGCAGTAGGCGCCGCATCGCCCACTTCTTGGCGCCTAGAGCCCCTAAGAGAATTTGCCTATACAAACTACCTGAGAGTTGGGCGTCGCAGCCCATATTTTCTGGTGCCGCGGTGCCCCGGCAATGTTACAGAAACATATTTCAGTCGTGTTTTATGCATATATAGACTTCGATACTTCTCTATAAATACCTAAGCTTGTCCATAACCCTAAAAACAGAGAGAAAAAGAGAGAAAACACACAACAAATAGTTAGAAACACAATTTCAAGAGAGAAGAACGAATAAGATTCAAGCCAGACAGTATGTCTCTCCGATCTATCAAGGCTATGTCTCTCTTCTACATAGAGAACTAATCTCATAGGAAAAGCTAATGATGAACTCTTGTAATTGATTTCTTATGTTCATGTTTTTATTCTTGGATGCTTTTTGATGTTTAGTATAATTGATGATTCATTGTTCTTTATTATCTTGCGATTTATAATCCAGAGACTGTGTTTTACCAACTTCCATATAGGAATAGTCATGCTTCTTCTATATGTGATTGGGGAACCCAGTTGTGTCTGGTAAAGTTATTTTATGAGTTAATCTTCTGGTGCAGTATTGATTGTGGGTATATTTTCGACGTTAGATAAGTCATAACGATAACTTTGTGTGCTGTTAACATAGAGAAAATAATTCATCAGTTACCTCAGAACTTAATACGCTTTGAATTGAATTATCTTCCGATTGTTGGTTTGGGATGTGAAACCTTCAATTGAGTAATAAAAAGAATCAACACTTGAATATAGGAATTTAATACAAGAGGGATTCCTGATGCTTTCCTGTTTCTCTTTGATAACTTTTAAGTGTTTTTTATAATCTTTATTTTACATTACCAATTAAACTTTTTTCCTTAATCAAGTTATTGCTAACGTTTTCTTTAAGTGAATTAGTTCCTTGTAACCATCTCTATGAGGAATCGACACCCCAACTATACTGCGATAACTGCAAGTACTTTTTGGGCGTAATCTCCAAGAGAGTAAAGACGTAAGAAGTTCAAGGAATTGAGATGAAAAAGAAATCTAAGTAGCGGAGTAAACTTCATAAGGAGTAATAACACAAGAAGTATAGTAGGACTCTAAGAGAGAGTAATGACTTTAGATGTTTAAGCAACATAGACTAGTAGGAAGAAGTATAGAGACAACACGATGGAGTTTTTAGAGAGCATGACTCTAGAGGAGGTTCATAATAAGAGATAGTATGATCGATAGTCGGAATGAGGATCAAGAGTGAAGTTGAAGCAGGAAACTCAGGTAGTATCTAGAGAAAGAATTTTAGTACGAGAGTCGATGCCAGTTGGGTAAACACGAGAGTTTTAGGCTTATAGATAAAAAACAAATACAACCACAACATGGGTAGCTAATGAGATTACCACCACCAGTAAGACGTTAGGACCAAATACCACCCTCCCAACCCTCGATAAATTACAGCAGCGAAGATGGACCTCAGTTTTTACTTTAAAGACAATCCTAAAAATAAGTGAATACGCACAAAAAGTAGGACCGAAACAGAAAACCTTCAGATATAGTATAAGAACGAGGTAAAAGGAGAAAATGGTGCTAAGAAAAAAAATCTATAGAAGAAAGATAGTCTATATAAGATGATTAAGAGAGAAAGTAGTAGCGAAGCAATAACGAAATGCAAAAGAACCAATGATAGACATAACCAGAGAATTGAGTTAATACCCTTTGGATAGAGAGATATAGACATATACCATGGAAGTTTAGGTATAGAATAGAGCAAGAATCAAGACAAAGGACAACAAGAAGAATATCTAGAAATAGAACTATCGAAATAAGACGACAATAGAGAAGATATTAAATAAATAATGATAGGGTTACACAAGTACTAAAATAAACTTTCCATAGTTAAGTTCAGTAGTACTATGGAATAGCAAACTTCTCAGTGTTGAGATAAGATTGAAAATTTCATCAAAGAATAAATGAAAAGTCCAGAACCAAGCAGTTAGGGTTGATGTTAATAGTAAGGAATACTATCTTAAGAATTAGAATATCGAAAAAAACTCTGAAGATGAATCTAGAGTATGTGGAAAGCTTGAGTATAAGGTACTAAGTTCCACAAATTGGTAGAGATAAAAGAACATAAAGGACAATGCCATTAGTGGTTGAAAGCTAATAGAAAAGAAATAAGACAGTTAAGCAGTAAGGTTAAGAGTATGAGTGCCAAGTTCAGGTTAAGTAAGTGAAACTGGGATATATAAAGTATGATTGTTTTTTTGTTTTCTAGAAACAAAGATTTTCCTTATTCCAGAACTATGATAGAATGTGAAGAAACCTAAAGATAGGAAACATAATCACCATTAAACATGGGAAGACATTGGATCAGAAGGAAATTGAGGATACGCTCAGTAAGACCTTTAAAAGAGTTATACTATAAAAAGGAAGAGAAGAATATGTGGTAGACTTAAAGTCAAAGAAGTAAGACTAGTGGCTGTATTATCAAGTACAATAGTGATACATTCAAAGGGAGGAGTAACAAAAGTCCTTAGTGATATATAAGAATTAGTTTTATCAAGGCAAGGAATATAAGAACTACAGAGAAATGATTCAATTGAAACGGTCATGGATATTCCCTTACTAGCATGAATGCATTAAATACATGGAGGACTTTACAAGTTAAGTATGCAATTAAGTAAAATACAGTCATAAAGTTGATGGAGTTGGTGCTTGGAGTGCCAATCCGATTTGTACATTTTATTATTTATTAATAAACTAACTATATTTTTCATTTCATACCTTATAATGGTATTATCATTACGTGTATTAAATTGATTTATAGATATGCTAAGAATGACATCGATATTTGAATAGTTTTGACACTAGGTGTAACTATTCTTAAAGTAAATATTCCTAGTCTTCGGTTTTGGAATACGGTCGAATCCTATAACCTAGAAGACTAGCACATGTCGTATATTGGAATTGGAGTTCCAGTGGTTTAACTTGATGTACCATGAGTTTTGGAAACTCGTATAGACATGTGGGTATTCGTTGGAGCGAATACTGAATGACTCATAAGTGATTCCTAATAGTTGGAAGCACACACCACCGTCAATAGGAATCTCCTCGAGTCGAGTAGCATATGTAATCCTTTGACTATATGATAGTATTGATTTTGTGTGAGATCCTCTACACTTAGATGCCATGTATGTCAGAAACCTTTCATGGTCTGGCCTCTAGATGTTCATTAGGTGTGGACCGATGCACTCGGTAATCAAGTTCGAAGCAAGATAGGATCTGTCGGCCCATATGTGTACCATAAAAGGCTTAGGTATCCATGTTAGTAAAGTCATGATTCTTAAATCTTTGGCCAAAGTCGATCACCTAGGGTGAGTCGCATCAGTTATAAAGAATCGTGGACATATCGATATGAGATGTGCGTCTCGGAAACTTGACGGTATATTCTATGTTTCCTAAGCACAATTCAGATAGCCTACGACGGATGGATTGTTAAACATATGTGATGACCTCAACTTATATGGTTCAGAAAGGTCGTTCGTGTTCTTCACGAATTCGGAGGTGGCCGAATTGCGTACATATTAGCTAGGCTTATATGACGAACGTGTCTGAACTTACAGAGTCCCAATATGAAGTGTACTCATTGAGCACTTGGGTAGCCGATTATTTTTTATAAAAGATAATATTCGATATTATAATTATCAACCAATATAATCAAGTGTTATTAGATAACATTGATTATTTACTTTGACCTAATTGGATTAATTCAATAATTACACAAGGGCTTAATTGTAAAATCATAATTATTTCTACCATTTGAGGATATTATGGTAATTGTAAGTATGTAATAATAAGTGGTTTTGGCTTGATTTAATTGGATTAAATCAAGGTGGAAAACATTTAACTAATCCATTTCCTAATCATTGGCTTGATTTAATTGGATTAAATTAAAGTGGGAGACAATGGAGATTAGTCACACCTAATTATACATATTTGGATAAATTGGATTAAGCCCACTTAAACGTTGATTGTAACTTTTATTAATTAAAAATTACCTAAGTTTTGCTAAAAATAGCAAGCTTTAGGAATGTTTTAATTACAAGTACAAATACAAGCAAATTCTTAGAGAAATTAGCTTAAGTTAGAGAAATGTTTATAGAAGCTTGTGAGGTCTCTAAAACATTTCAATTAGGAGAAATCAAGATTAGATCTTGAAGTGAAGCTTGCTAGCATTGGAAATAAAGGTTGGATCTTGAAGTCAAGCTTACACTCCTTGGAGGTTCTCCGACGATTTGAACAAATGAGAGATAGATTGGATCTTGCATCAAACTTACTAGGTAATGTTTGATCTTCTCCTAAGCTATGTTTATTTGTGTATTAGATAAATGATCACATAGCTTAATGTTGAATAAGGCTAATCAATTATGTTAGGATACTTTAGAAGTATAAACACAACATGCTTGTAATTAGGTCAAAGATGTTCATGTTGGACATGGAACAATTAATTAGAGTTTAGAACTCTAAATTAAAGCTTAGAGCTATGGCTACCATTCTAGATTCAATTGACCACCTTTAGGTGAACTAGAATTGTTCATGAGACATTTCTAATTGGGATTCTAAAATGGTTTATGTATTGGATTCAAAATTTACGCAAATATGTATTTAGAATAAATTTATATTTTTGGAAAAATATTTGATATTTTGAAAAACTAGATTTTTTTTCTATAACATGTGTTTATGTTGGTTTTGAAATTAAAAATTAATTTTGGGTGTTTTTGAAGTGTTTATGGAAGATCGGAAGTAATTAGGGTAATAGACCCTAATTGCATCAGCTCTTTGGAAATCCAGAGAGCTGAGCATTTTTTAAATGAAAAACAAAGTGCAAACTGGGCACGAGAATTTTGTTTTGCTTCGTTTGGGAGCTTCCGGACTCCGATTCAGTCCCGATTTTTTCTATACACTCGTAATGAAATATAATATTTCATTAAATGATTTAAAATTACACCCATACTTGATATCAATGGGTTAGACCCATTTTCACTATCCGGGGCACCGATCCGACCCTGGGGGTTCCATATCTGCCCCAACAAAAGTATCAGACATAAATGAGAAATTCATGCAGGTACCGGTTTGAAGGAAACATGAGGAATTAATTATTTCTAGTACACCCTGCAAGACATCATATAGTATAAAACAAGAGATAGATAGAGTTTTATGAAGGATAACCTTCATTAAGAGTGACACCTTTGCGAGAAGTCTAATGTTATGGCACAAACCCTTAGGATTGAGCATTCATCCACAAGAATCAAATGAAGTATATCAAGGTAATAGATTCCCAGACGTCATAATATCTAGTTCTCGAGCAAGATAGTAGAAGTCAAGTAAAGAAAGATAAGAGTAGATGAGGTCAGATACCTTCAAACCAAGTTGAGCCTGAACAGTTTAGCATCAGAAGGGATTCGATGACGAATCCTGTTTAAGGGGGGCAGAATTTATAACGACCGTTTATCTCGGCTACTGTTACATTGTGGGACGAGTGTTACATAATATAAATTATGTTTGGACACATATACACTCATGAAATGACTTTTAGGACAATCAGTAGATTCTTTGAGATTCTGATACGAAATGGTACGATGTTCCACTCTGAATAGCCCATGGTATTTAGGCCATATTTTTCTCGTATAAACTCCGATTTTTATATATTTTATATCGTCGAAAAGCTAAGATCGAGACCTACAATGTACACGTTGAACATTTTTCCAAATTCGAAAATGAAGTAGGTAAAAAATGCAACTCAATACTCATATGAATAGTAACTACAGACCTATCTAGAAAATTCCACATTTCTCTCAACAATAACTTTTTTCTTCAAATTAAAATATTAGAAATTAGCCAATTAGCCCTCTATTATATAACAGACACTATTTACAAATCCTCAACACTTGATAAGGAGAAAGAAAACTTGAAAGAAGAAGAAGAAAAAGAGAGAAAGAATAAGAAAGATAGAAGAATGAAAGAGGATGAGACAAATACCAATTCCCACAAGCTAAGAAGAAAATTGGCAACCATTGAAAGCTTGGAGAGTGAAGGAAATCGAAGGAAATAAGGTCAGAAAAACATAACGCAAATTTGAAATGTTGATATTTTGATGATTTATTGGTTAAGGCATATTGTTGAATTGTGGTTATTTATGTTTATGTGGTTATGGTGTTAAGAAAATAAGGATTTTGAGAAATTCTTAAGATAATAAACTTTAGAGGATAAGTAAATTAGGGTTTTGGAATTTGATGATGTGAAGATAACAAAATGGTGGAAATGTGATAATTTGATTGTGGATAAATGAATTAACTTGTATTAAGGTAGGGGTGTTGGGTTACTATGAAGTAAGTCCTTGGAGAGTTGATGTTAGGTCCTGAATTTGGCATAGCTTCGCGACACCCAACCCTTGCATCGCGACACATACTGAAGAATTTCCACAGATTCAGTTATGGAATGTGAGCGTCTCAACGCCCAGGGATTTGCATCGCGACGCGTAAAGTAGAGGAAGCTCACTGTCTCGTATATGTTTAGGGAATGTCACGACGCTCAGCTCTTAGCGTCACGATGCGTGTGGGAATCGTGATGCCTAAACCTTGCATCGCGACGCGTAGACATAGGATGCTCACTGGTTTATCAGTATATGTGGGTGTAGTGACGCCCAAGGGGAGGAGTCACAACGCGTGATTAGAATTTCCCCAAACTAATTTTAGTTCATTCCTGTTTCACCCTAGCGTGTTAGAGGCAACCCTAAGGGTCCAATATCATCTCGCATACCTATAATACATCATGATATAAGTGTGATACGTCTTGAAGTAATAATAAATACTTGAATAGATAAATTTAGCCTAATTTCATAATATATTCCTCAGTCCATTTTCAAATCAATTAAAGGTCATCGCAGAAACCACAATTCCTTCGGAAAAGTGAAGCAATGTTCACTGGACTCCAAATCTGTGAGTGGACACTCTTTCCTTAAGTTTATTTTCATTATGTTATTTTAAAATCAGACTTACTTTTTCGTATTTAGGGCGTTAGTCAAGTTTACTTTCAGATATATTTTGATAAAGAATGATTTGAGAAAGGATTTAATAAAATTGATGGTTTTGTGATTTCGAGGCGTGGGGGAAAAACCCACTTCAGTATGTAACTTGATTCAAATATGGAATTGATGGACTCAGATATCGTGTGAACACGCAGTTCAGAATTAGGGATGATAAATGCCCCTAGATCCTAGATTCAGAGTCTAGAGGGTAGCATAGATCCGTACCTCCTGCTCTAGATTTATGGCTTGGGGGACGGCGATACGTAACGCCCCAAGACCACCAGATTTCAGGGCTAGAAGGACGGTGATATGTAACGCCCCAATGTCATGGATTTACACACCTGGCTCCAGTTAGGCGTATGGGGGACGACGATACTTAACGCCCATATGCGTAAGGTTTTCAGCAAACTTTCAGATAAAGATTTTTCAAAAACAGATTTTCAGATACAGAATTAAAGAAAAGATGATTTCAAGAAAGAGTTTTCATAAGAAACTGTTTTATGTGAGTTTCAGAAATTACAGATCAGAAGTAGTTTTTCAGAAAAGATTTCCATAAAGAAAGTATTTTCTAGATAAGGAAAGAGATTTTAAAAGAGATGATTTGAGATAAATATGGTTTTCGAACCATGGAGTTTTCAAAAAGCATTTTAGTTTCTATTCTAATTGTCCACTCACTTAGATCGTTCAAACGATCTAACCCATCACTCCCAGTTTCATTATTTTGCAGGTTTACCAGGAAGACAAGCTCGGGAGGATGGATATTGATAGTAGTCACTAAGGAGTTGGTCCACCAGTTCAAGTCAGAGTCAGAGTTTAGTTCAGTCAGAGGAAGGAAAAGTCATGTATCATACATGTTATATAGTAAATATTACATATATAATGCATTATAAGTGGCCACTAACATGGTTGTAATGTGTAATAAAATTGAGTACTTAGTATTAACAGTGATATGCATCTAGAGTGATGAGATGGGCAATGGTCCCAAGCATGAGTTTATATATGATATAAGATTAGCAGTTGTCAGAGAGTCAGATGCTCAGGGGGACAAGACGCCTTATTCCATGTCGGTAACATCTTCGGATTGTGGATGTTACACCTTATTTGCCTCAACAAAATGGAATTGAGGAACAAAAAATCCGAACATTGAAGGAAATGATGAATGCCATGTTGACAAGCTCTGGTTTACCCCAGAACTTATGGGTGAAGCCTAGCTTACCGTTAACTACGTTCTGAACAAGTTATGAATTATGGAAAGGTCGCACAACTTTATATAAATATATGAAAGTATATGGGTGTCTCACCAAAGTAATGGTTCATAAACCTAAGAATGTGAGCATAAGACCAAAAATTGTTTACTGTATATTTATTAGATATGCTTAAAAAAGTAGCGCGTATCGATTCTTGATACATAAATATGAAAGTCCTAACATTAATCCAAATATGATAATTGAGTCAAAGAATACGGCATTCTTTGAAGAGACATTTCCTTTTAAGGAAAAACAAAGAATTGAGTCTCTCAAAAAAACCATTGATACTGCTACAAGTAGTGATCAAGTTAACCAATAATTAGATCAACATGAAAATTTTGAGGAAAATGAACCTAGGCGTAGCAAAAAAGCAAGAACATCAAGTCATTTAGACCTGATTTTCTAACATACCTGTTACAAAATAAGCCTTAAAGTTATAAAGATGTAATATCTTCTTCGGAGGCACCTTTATGGAAATAGGCTATCAATACTGAGATTGATTCTATCCTTCAAAACCATACTTGGGAGTTGGTTGATCTTTTTCCAGGTTGTAAGCCATTAGGCTACAAATGGATTTTCAAATGGAAGATGAAGCCAGATGGATCAATAGATAAGTACAAAGTAAGAAAGACTTGTCATAAAAGATTATAGACAAAAAGAAGGCCTTGATTACTTTGATACTTATTCACCAGTTATTCACCAGTGACCTGTCTCACTTCAATAAGAATGCTTATAGTCATAGCAGCTATATTTGGTCTTGAAATATATCAAATGGATGTAAAGATGTCATTCTTAAATGGTGAATTGGATGAAGAGATTTACATGGAACAACCAAAAAGTTTCAATGCCTCTGGACAAGAACACAAAGTGTGTAAAGTTGTAAAATCCTTAAACGGACTAAAACAAGAACCTAAACAATGGCATTAGAAATTTGAGAAATAAATGTTGTAAAGTGGATTCAAAATCAATGAGTGTGATAAGTGCGTATACACTAAATCATCTCAAAAAAATTATATCATTGTATGTCTCTACGTTGATGATATGCTGATAATTTATAGCAACCATGAGATGATTTAGTCTACCAAGAAAGTATTGACCAACAAATTTGACATGAAAGATTTATGAGTACCTGATGTGATCCTAGAAATTAAAATTTCCGGAACATCAGAATGATATATATTATCTCAGGCTCATTATGTTGAGAAAATGCTTGAGAAATATAACATAGGAGATATAAAAGTAGCTAGAACTCATGTGGACCTAACCATTCATTTGTTAAGGAATATAGGTTTGAGCGTATCACAATTAGAGTATTCAAGAATCATCGGGAGTCTGATGTATCTCACAAATTGCACACGACTTGATATCGCTCAAGCTACAGGCACGCTTAGTAGATATACAAGTAATCAATGCCATAACCACTTGAAAGCCATAATAAGAGTTTTGAGGTATATAAGAGAAACTTCAAAATATAGTATGCATTATACGAGATATCATGCTATCCTATGGAGGTACAAAGAATGCTAGCTGGATATCTAATACAGTAGATTCAAAATCCACGAGTGGATTTATTTTCACACTTGGTGGTGTAGTTGTGTCATGGAAATCTTCGAGGCAAACATGTATTGCCTGGTCTACTATGGAGTCTGAGTTCATAGCATTAGACAAAGCAGCGGAAAAGGCAGAGTGGCATCGAAATTTCTTAGAGGATATTCCAAATTGGCCAAAACCAGTGTCAGCTATAAGCATACATTGCATTAGTCAATCGACTATCAGGAAAGCCCAAAATACAATGTATAATGGTAAATCTTGACACATACTTTAAAGACATAATATCATAAGGCAACTACTCTCAAGCGGCATAATTTCAATAGAATATGTCAAGTTGAAAGAAAACCTAGCGAATCCAGTTACTAAAGGTTTACTTAGAGAGCAAGTTGAAAATTCATCAAGGTGAATGGGCTTGAAGCCTATAAATTAAGAATTATCACTATGGAAACCCAACCTACCTAACTGGAGATCCCAAGATCTAGGTTCAAAAGGGACAATTGGAGCTTTGTGCAATTCAAAACAAGCACTATAGAGTTCTATACTCTTTCCCATTCCTATAATGACGCAGAGTGCTATCTGTCAAGGTTAGGATAAGTTAAGGCTTTTAATGATTACTATATTAAGAGAAGAGTCCTAGTAGGGGTAAAGACAAATTACATTTCATAGTAGATCACCTATTTTAAGTAAGAAGTGAGGCTGATTCCTTTGGAATTTTAATGGCCGGATTCTCTACAGTATTTGACGAAGCTAGGACCGATGTATATGGCCGAATTGAACATAACCGTAGAACGAGAAATGGTCGAAGTGAAGCTGTGCGATGGCTATTGTCTTGGTTTACACAAATGGCGGAACAATTCAAGACTATGAGTCACTGGTTTGCCAAGTAAATCTGATAGTTATTCACTAGAAAATGTTTAAGGCGAAAACTACATACTCTGATGCAGTTACTTTGAGTTGGAAGGGTACATTGAAGAGTTAAGGATTGCATCCTTAAGCCTAATGGTACTTCTTCCATGACAACTTTTCATGTCTATAAATAGAGCATTGGGTTCTCATTTTTTTAATTATTTAATTAATTCTACATCCAATGTTATTTTCATAAGTCTTAGAGACATATTAGAGAGTCAAAGAATTAGAGAGAGTTTCCACCATTTTCAAGTTCAAGTTCTTGATAAAAAAGAGTGCCCCTTAATCAAGAAAGCAACCAAGTATTATGGGAAAACGTTAGTTAAGAGATCTGTAAGTTCACTGAGGCGGCGCTAATAAGTTCTTAAGGATAAAGATTTTCTCGACTTGGTCTCTAGTTTTCATCTTCTATAATTTATTGGTTTTTCCAAGTTTTGTGTTCATGTTTGATTGCATGTTTGATAGTAATAATTTGATTAATTATATATGCTAAAAAAATGATAAATAACACATTCGTCTAACAATTCTAAACTTGACGACTTAATGGGATAAAAATTAAAAATGATTTTGGATCGACCCGCTTACATTTCTAGAAAGGAAGAAAAGAAATTCAAATTTGTGACCCATGGCTAACCCTAGGTCATATAGAGAGGGGGCCAGGGCTCACCCACCATGGACCCTACACTTGTGAGCCATATAGCGTGGGCCATGAAAAACCCTAATTCAGCAAACAAAGAATAGACAGACACAAATCACTTGACAAATCGAAAGACTTTTTGAGAAGGATCTGAAAAGGTGTGTTGTTCAATTTCTGTCTTGGTACCCCATTACAAGCAATATATTATTATAGGTTGATAGCTTATGATGGTCCATCACGTGAGGCCAGCCGGTGGCTCGCATCTTGTTTGCTCGTATGTTAGCATGATTTTCTTGGCTTCTATCAGGGTTCTGTCAATTGCAGAAGTGTACTTTGGCTATCTAACGTAGAGTAGGTTTTTAAGACTTGACTAAATTAATCTTAAAGTTTTTTTTTTTTTTTTTTATTTTTTATGATTAAATATTATTTGTTTTTTTAATATTCTTAATATTATTTTTATGCACTTATTAACTTTAATTCAAATTGCAAATTTGAATAAGAATTGGTCGAACTCTTCTCACTTCATTCTTAATTAGGTCAAATTTTAGAATATCTTTATGGAAGTGAAAGTTTATTTATTTATTATTTTCTATAATTTTAAATTTTCTAATAGAATACTAAATTGTATTTATCAATATATATATACCATTTTTTTTTGGGAGATGCATACAAAAAATAATGATCCATTGATTTTTATTATTATTATTATTAATGCTATTCTTTTTAAATTGTCAGGTCCTGTACTGTTGGCATCCCATGGCAATACATAGTCATCATTGTAATAAGTTTTTTCATGTAATTAACTTAGTTATATTTTAATTTTAACAAAAAGTCCAACATGATTATCTCTGCTTTAGACTTTACATGTTTAAGTACAAAGAACTCAATGAGATTGTCTCAGCTTAGAGGGTGATAATTTGTGTCAGAATTCGTTTATTTGTTTAATTCGATTCGCTTTAAAGCGAATACGGGTTTGAAAAAATGGATTCGTTTCATAAATTGGTCAATTCGATTCGATTCGTTTATTAAATGAATCGAATATGAATTTAAGTTCATTGATTCGTTTATAATTCGTTTTATTATTTTATTTTACTAGTTATTGTTATTTTTCAATTAAGATACGAGAAATTATGGTTAATTACCGTAGAAAAATAATATTGTCGATATTTGGTGAGATATTTTTAGTAAATATATTAAATATATATTTCATATATATATATATATATTTGTGAAAAATTAATGTAAATCAATTACGGTAAATTATATTATTAAATAATATCATGACTAAACGAATATTCGTATTCGATTTGTTTAATAAACGAATCGAATACGAATCCTGATATTATGATTCGTTTAATAAATGAATCGAATACGAATCCATCACATTTTGATTCGATACAAATTCAATTCGTTTATTCGTTTTGCCACCCCTATCTCTGCTTTAGAGTTTACCTATCTCAATGACATAGTCAACATGATTGTTAGTAACTAGGGTTTAAGTACCTAGGTTTTTAGGGAACCATATAACGCACATAAGGGATATTACTTCACAAGCATAGCGGTGGTTATACAACAGCTTAGAGTGAATTACTTCATTTATGTAACAATCCAATCACATATTGTTATGCGTGTTAAATAATAAAAAAATAATTAAATGGTAGTTTTATTTTACACAATTCCTACATGTTATATAATTATTTATTGGTGATACCACGTCACTCATATAATGATGGTATCAAAAAATTTCCAGGTGGCAAATTAAGGTTTGGGCATGTATTATCATCATGCGAGTTTTTCAAGGAAAGAGTAGATAGATTTTAGCTGGTTTTAGTGTGATCTACATAGTTATTCTAAGGATTGGGCATGTATTGTCTCCTTGAAAGGCAAGAATAAAATAGTTCGAATTAAAGATGATTACTTTTTGACCAAGTAATCAAGCATCTAAAGTGACTATTCTTATTTATAGGATGATGTATATTTCACATAATTGAAGACAAGAAAGTGTCTACAAAGCACAACATAGAAAAACAAATTTTTGTTATTGGTCCAAACTCTAAAATCCCAAGGGTTAGGCACAATGCATATGAAGGAGTCACCGTTTTAATTATCTCTCATTAGCGTTTTCAAAGGCAATCTTAGTTGTATGACATTTTTTATAAGGTGTATATTTATAAGGAATCAAAGAATATAATCTTTTAATGAGAAATGACACAACACTTTATAATCTTTTAATGAGAAATGACACAACACTTTGGAATGAAAGGATGTGTTTCTTAATAAGAAAAGATACAACCCTTTGAATTAAAAAGGTTCCTTGTAGGGTTGTAATCCTTAAATGAATGTATACTTTGACATAAATGTACCTTTACAAGGCAACCCTCTATGTCTATATAAAGGGGTTCTTGGGTTCATTTTTATTAATTCATTTAATTCTTTCACAAGTCTTAGGCATATTAGAGACATTAAGGTGTCTACATAAAAGAAAAAATTTCCACTATTTTCCTAGTTCGTGTTCTTGATCAAAATGAGTGTCTCTTATTCAAGAAGTAACCAAGTATCCTGGGAGAATGTTAGCCACAAGATATCTGCATTGCACCGTGGCGGGGTTAATAAGTTTTTAAGGAAATAATGAACACTCGACTTGGTTTTATTTTTTGATTTTCAGGCTTTTCTAACTCTCAGTTTTGTTGTTTGAATGCATGATTATTATGTTGGAGTTGGTACTCGGCGTACCGATTTCTCATGTATTTTCCTATAAATACGTGTATGGATAATATTTTGTTATAAATAAAATATACAGTTTCGTCGATATATTATCTTATAAATGGTAAAGATGTACAAGACCTATGAATGATTAAGTTATAATGTAATTACAAAAGCGTCACAATTGACATTGAGAAATATTATAATAGTATCATTCTTGAATTGTTCCTGGCCAAGGTTTACATTCTTGGTCTGTAAGTAAACCCAAGAGACCGGTACGTGTTGTATATCGAAATATTGGATTCCAGTGGTTTATCTCAGTGAGCCACAAATCTAGAGAGAATCGTATATACATGTAGGTGTTCATAGCGGATGAGCACTGAACGACTCACGAAAAATTTCTAATAGATGGTACGCTTGCGTCAATAGGAATCTTCTCGAGTTGTGTAGCACAGTGGTAACATTACTTGAGATACCACGATGGATATATGAGTTATCCTCCGCACTTTGATGGCAGTCACATCTTTGATCTTTTTAGGTTAGATATCCGCCTGTTCGTTGGGTGTGGACTAATGCTCATGATATCCGGTGATGTATCATGAGAGGATCTGTCAGTCATGCATACAGGATTTAAGTGTCCACTTCATGAGATTGCGATTTATCAAATCCATGACCATGGTACACTCGGAAATGAGTTTTGAGTGTTATTGAGAAATCGTGAATCTATACGTCGATGAGATTATATCCGTCTCTGGTATTTATCCGGATACTTATTATGGAAGGATTATATGTATGCGAAGATCTCAACTTGTATGGTTCAGCAAGAATATATGTGGTTGTTATAATTTATGAGTGAATGAATTATGGACACAGAATTAGATTCTGTGACGGATATACTTCAACTTAGAGAGTCTCACATAATTGAAAATACTCGTAGAGCACTAGGGCTACTTATAGCGAATAATTCGGAAATCGTTTAACAGTTAAATGAAAATTACAAATGCGGGGGCATTCGGTAATTTCATAAATGAAAATGTATATGCTTTAGATACATAATTTGATTAGAAACACATTAATTAATTATTAAATATTTTTTGACTATGTTTCCAATGGATGTATTTTTGTCATTTAGTGTAATGTAACAATACATTATATATATTTAAATTAATTGAATTAGTTAATTCAAATGTTAATTAATTATTTTATTAATTAAATTTACTCTTATATATACATAAGTATATGTCATTTTGTTTATGGCATGTGTTATATTTTAAATAGGTACATGTGGCATTTGGTTGATATTAGTGGAGATAGATATTTTGTTTTAAAGTTTTAAAACCAAATTTCCCAATTTGCCCCCTCCATTTACTCACTTGAAAATGGCATTTTTGTTTAAAAAGTGTGGTTGTTCATTTGCTTGAAAAAGAAAAGAAAACAATAGACCAAAAATAGTGAACCCTAGGAAAGAGAAAAATTGTTGAGACCAAAAATCAAGCTTTGGCTTAATGATTTTGGAAATTTAAGGTAAGTTTCTTAATCTTTTAACTATGAAATTATTTCCCTTTGCTTTATTAGAATACATGAGATGTATTTTTGATTTTATCTTCTCTTGAATATGGGTTTTGCTTGATGGATGCTTGTTGGAAGAAAATATGCATGTGTGATGAATCTTTGAGCTTAATAAATGTTATTAGAGTTTAATTTTCTCAAGGAAATGTAAATTGTCAATCTAGAGTTTTTATGCCACTTTATAGAATCTTAGAATTGTTCTTGAGTGTTTTTGGTTGTAGTGGGACTTTAAGAATGTTGGAAAGATTAATTTAAAGTTAGATTGAAAGTCAATTTTGGTGTAATTTGATTAATTAAATTTTTAGGGTTTATGCCTAATACTAAAATTGAGGCTTTTCATTTTATGGATCAAATTGAGTATATTAGAAGTATACTAATTATTTTGGTAGTGTTTTGGAAACATTTAAATGTGTATTGACACTTTTGGACTAAAATGAGAAAAATGCAAAAGTTTATATTTTTAGGTAATTTTCGGCAATGGGTAAATTTGGGCATTTCCAAATTTGATTTGGGATTCAATATTAAAATAAATAGTTTATTTTAATAGTCTTAAGAAAAAATTTTGAAATTTGAAAAATCCAATTTTTCACATTCCGTTGCGATATCCGGTAAAACCACAAATACACCAACATATTATCCCCACAAATGATTTATGAATTTGCATAAATATAATTTATATGTTTAATTAAATTACAACACATCCCGCCAACATTAATTTCATTAATCTCTTCGGGAAAAAGGGTCGTCTATCATAGTGAAGGAACTTCACATAAAGGTCGGATATAATTTGGTATGGTGAAGAGATTTCACATATACACAACAGACACAAAAAATTAGTGGTGTTCGTGCAAGTCCAATAGTTGTAATCTCAAATTTAGTGGTTTATTAAAATTCTGGGTATGGCCACATGAATGTAGGAATTTGAATTAAAAATCCTGAATGTCCTTTAGTTTTATGTTAATAATTTCTTTCAATAAAACATTTAATTAAAATTGGCTAAGTTTATAAAACTAGTGAAAATTCAATTTTAGTCTCAGAGTAATGCGTTTTCAACACTTGTGAATGTGGTTCTAAGTTTATTTACATAACTAGGGTAAAGGCAAGGGTTTCCTAGTGAAATTTTGGCTTAAAAACGCATCCAAAATAACCCACTTACGCACGAGTGTTCGAACGCCGCTCAAACGCAAAGTTTCTACCTCCTGGCGTTTGAACGCTCAGACGAACGCAACTCAATCGCACGTTGCGAACTGGTTTTGAGGTGAAATTTAAAAATGATTGTAACTTTTCTCGTCCCTTGGCCAAATCATGAGTTCTTTATATGTACGCGATCGTCTTTGAGTGTACTTTCCAATAAAACTGATCCCATATCAATTGGAGGTATAAATCTTCTGGAATGTCCAAATGAGTGAACATCGCTCTGATATCTCCATATGATGTTATCCAAATACTTGTCCAATTGCTCTGAGATTTTCAAGACTCATTACAACTCAATTGAACTTGTTTTGCTACGGAAGTTGCCAACAAACATGAAACTAACAATCTCTCCCTTTGGCATTCTGTGACAAAACTACTACCTAATACA